>CAOLHI010003810.1:0-152648 GCA_948474755.1 Ctenosaura bakeri
TTTGTCCTTTTTCGATGACCAAAAATAAAAATAATGGGTCTGAGAGCAAATAAAGCCTGAATTCAGTGGAAGCCAAAGTGACTAAATTGAGGCTGTCGTACCGTACTTTGTAGATATCATTGGAAAAGTCAGTAATGCTTAGTAAATAGAAGGCAGTAGGGAAAAAGGAATTCTGAGCTACAGATGGATTGATTCAAGGAAGCCACAGCAGAATCTGAGCAGGGCTAGTCATGACTGGGGCTTGGAGGTCTCTTATTTATAGGGTCACCATAAGTAAAAGCTGGCTCGTAATAGCAACAGTAGCCAGAAGTGGTATGTGCCTATGGTTCAGTTGCTGAGCAGTGTGAGTGGAAGAGTAGGGTTGCATTTGTGTCCTGCTCTTGGGTTTCTCATAGGCAGTTAGTTTGTCATTGTTTGAACAATATACTGAACTTGTTAAACTTTTGGCTGGATCGAGCATCACTTTTAAAATGCTTATAGGGTTTCCTTTACAAGCAGAGGCGTTCTTAGGATGGGCATACATTTATAACTCTTCAAAGAAGTAGCTGTGTTAGTCTCTGACAGCATAAAAAGGTGGAAGGAAAGGAGAGGAAAAAATATTGCAGCACCTTTAAGACTTAGGCCATTTCTGTGTGACGTCACAGTCTCGTGATGGGGATGCAGAGGCCGTGGTCTGTGGGTCGTGCTTTTGCATGACATTGTCATGGTCCCATAGCCAGCGTGCCCCTATATGTCACAGTCATAGGATATTCGCTTAATGGAAAGAATCTGTTAGGGACCCATGATTGTGCAACACTCCTGTCACCCCAGCCACGTGGAAGGGGTGGAAGCACAATCACGTGCTTCCTTCCTCAGTGCAGCATGGGAAAGAAGCCAGCTGCGCTGCGGAAGGCAGGTACATATAGGTTGCACTTCTTCCTCAGGGAGCTGGCTGAGTGTGGAGGGGAACATTCTTGTCATGCTCCTTCCCAGCAAAGGTGCTGCTGGGATTGCAATGGGACATCAGCAGGAACTGGTGAGATGCAAAAATGGCCTAACTGTTTTTTATTTTCACATGAGCTTTTGTGGACATAAACTCACTTCTTTAGATGCAGTACTGAATGGTATTAAGGCCTCACTCATAAGGCATATTTATGCAGTTGTAGAAGTGGGGTAGAATGTAATAAGATCCAGAAAGATGCAAATCAGGACAAGGGTCATGATTTGCATCTTTCTGGGTCTTATATACTGGCCTACTCCCACAACTGTATAAATATGATTTATGCCTGAGGCCTTAATATCACTTGGTACTGCATCCAAAGAAGTGGGTTTATAATAGGGATGGGAAGAATCCAGAATTTTCCGAATCTGGATCCGAATCCCTGGAAGGTCTGGGAATCCATGAATCTCACGAATTCCGAATCTTTCTTTTAGAAGGGGTTTAAAAAAGCAAAGGAAAGAAAGCACACTCTAATGAAATGTGTTATTTAGCATCTTTGTTTAATGAAAAACAAATTAAATAATAGTTTTCACTTTCAGGAAAACATACTTATATACTTATTAAGAAGATACAAATGCAATTGACATGTTCATCTACTACATGAAGTACATATAACATAACTCTTGAGTCTTGATTCTTTCCACAAAATTAAGAACAATCAAAAACATGTTACTTTTAAACTTGTAAGAGTTCCTGCCTGAACTATTTCAGGGCAATAAATAAACAAAAACATAGCTGATGAAACCTTTAATGCAGCTTTTTGTTCAAAAACACCAGCATTCTAACTCGCTCTGGGTCTAGCCTACTGCGTTTTTTTGTCAGCTATGACACCTGATGTGCTGAAGAGTCTTTCTGACATTACTGTCGATGGTGGTGTGATTAAGAACGTTTTGGACAGTTTCCTCAAATTGGGATATTTTTGGTTGTCCTTCCAGTACTTGAAGATGTCTGCAGATGGTGGAAGCAGTGGTTCTGACAAGTAGGCATTGATTTCATCTTCAGGAGACAAAGTGCAACTGTCCTCACTGCTGCTAGATGGATCATCAATTGAGCATAGTGGCTCCACGTGCTTATCCTTCTGGGATCCCCTTGGAAAATGTTTTTTGGGAGTTTGTGTCTCAATTTGGCTTCCCTTTGTGGTTTACTCCCACTAGGTTGACATTTTTGCTTTCAGCAACCAAGTACAGAATTTCCCTGGCCCAGGCTTGATTTCACGGTGTCAAGGATTTTTTTGGTTTGAAAAAGAACTGGCTTTGACGGGGGTGATTCCCCAAAGAAGTTTTTGGGTTTTCTCCAAAGGACTGAAGCTCCTCTTGGACTGCCAACGGGGTCAATTCAATAAAAATCTGGACAGTACCTACTGTTTTCATTTGAAGTTTTGGAGAGTAACAGTGGTGCTATTCACTAAAGGAATTATTTCTGAGATGGTGACTTCACTGGAACTGGCCACAAATGTTGCTCTATCAAACACATCCAGGAGTTGTATCACTTCTTCTATAGTGGTCCATTGTCAAGTGGTCAGATCCACCTGGAAATTCAACTCTTAAGCAGATAGTAACACAGCTTGCTTTTGTTCCACAAGATGACTGAGTAAGTGATGCTGAGAATTCCATCTAGTTGGTTCATCTTATCAACCGATGGGGTTTCACAGCTAGTTTGGCTTGAGAAGCTCGTAACACTTTCATGGCTTTAGAGGAGTGCTTGAAATGTCCCACAATACCCCAGCAGGTGGACATGATCTCCTTAATTTCAGTCTTGTTCAGTAAGCTATCTTTGACAACTAACTGAAAGGTGTGAGCAAGACAGGGCAAATGGTCAAAGGTACTGCGTTTCAAAGCTACAACCATAGTTGGCCCATTGTCTCTCAACACACACACAACTTTGTGCAAGAGATTCCATTCTTTCATAGTGGTGGTGATGAAAGCTTCTATTGCAGAAGCTTTACATTGGGGGTGATTCCCAAAAGCTTGGTTCTTCAAAAGAGGAAACTGCTGAACTTGGATTAGGACTCAAAGGAACTAGTGTGAGAGTCCTAATAACAGCTGTATCATCTGTGTCAGTAGTACTGTCTTCATGTTGGGACTCAGCTTTGACAGTCACAGCAGGGCTGAAGGGTGAAGATAGAGTCACTGTGGATGGTGCACTTCTACTTTTCAGTTCTTGAAACTGGGCTGAATGTTGAAATTTTATGGTTTCCACATGGCTGAAGCAGTATGTGAGCCTTTCCCCTGGATATATTGCAAAAACACAGAGTACAACAGGCATAATTTTTCAGTACATGCAATTTGGAAGTAGCTCCAGATATTGGAGGATCTCTGAGATGATGCCATCTCCTGGGTTGACTATTAAAAAAAAACAATACAAAAGGCAAAGGGTAATCTTGGGTAAGACATACTCGCTCAGCCTTAGCAAAAGCCTAGGCAGAGGCAAACCTCTCTCTGCAGAAGAAATCTGACCAGGACAATTGTCATAGTTTTGCCTCAGGATCTCCGCAGATTAAAAATGACATGAAGACACTTTCTACACAGGCAGGAAAATGTGGATTAATCCACATTTTCCTGCCTGTGTAAACAGGCCATATACTACAGTACAGAGATAATCCAGGTCAAGACTGGATTTTCTTTTTGTAGCTCCTTATGGCATCCTGGAGGGTTTTTAGTTTGATGATGCGCCAGCACACTTTTGGGAGAGAAGGCTGTGAACCTTTTTAAAACTACAAACCCTAGAATTGTGTATGAAAGAGCTTTGCAAGGGAGCTATACAAAGAAATGTCCAGCTTTTCCTTGAAATCTCAAGAAAACTGTACCTTCCAGTTAATTCAAGTCCTGCAACAAGGAAGGCACATTAAAAAAAACAAACAAAAAACAAACAAACAGCATCTAGTCCAATCTCAATTCTGCACCCTGCAGTCTCAAGAGTCAAGTCTCAAGTCCTGCAACAAAGAAAGCACTTACACACACACACACACAAGAAGCCTCTAGTCTAGTTAGTTCTCTACCCTCAAGTCCTCAAGGAACACTCAAGTCAAAATCTCTAGGCCTATCTCAACAATTCCCAATCCTACCCTCCAGTCTCAAATAAAAAATAATACAGATTAATGCATGCTCAATAAATGATTCTGGAGGCAGCTACTGTTCACCTTGTTTATTGTAGGCAACACACACCCCCCTATAGAATCAGCTAGAGTAGAATCCCATTCATTCCCAGCTCAAATTTTTTGGTTTCATTGTTTACCACAGACATGCTGCTGCAACACAAGATCAAAGGTCTGTGTTTCTCCAGCTCTCCTTTGCAACCTTTCCAATGGCAATGCTGCTTATAAATTTGGAGCTAGACAGATGAAAAGGAGGAAAAGGGACTGAGAAGCATAAAAAGACTTTCTAAAAGGGAGCTTAAAAATGGGTTAACTGAAGTATTCATGTATTGAAGACATAGAAATTAAGAGAAGAAGTGGCATCATGACAATCTTAGTCCTAAAACTGACCAAAGAAAGCTGGTGAAGGGGAAAATATGGCTGGCATGGCTTGCATGGAACCCCTGAACCATTTTTTATAGTCTTTGGGACCCCCTGGGACATTCCCACAAGCTCCTAGACCCCCACACAAACTCAGTTTTGCTCCTCTGTCCCTCACCTCCCAATCTCTATCCCAAAATTACCTTGCAGAGGGAGGCAGCAGCAGGGAGAGGCAGCAGTAGGGGCACAGGCAGCAGGAGAGAGAAATGGCGGCCTCCAGTGCATGTGAGGCTTTATGCCGGTCTGCTGGCCAATCACCCGTGCCCATGTTGGGTGGGGAAACATGTAAGGAGTGGGATCCTGTGCTCCATGCCTTTCTGATAGCCCGCCCCAGCATAATCATGTCCAGAATGGGTGGGAAAAGACGTGCCCAAGGTGGGTGGGGAAAGACACCCCGGCATGATTGTGCTCACGTCAGGTGGGGAAACACACGAGGAGGGGGATCCCGCACTCCAAGCCTTTCTCACAGCCTGCCCCGGCAGGCTCATTCACAGGGCGGTTGGGGAAAGGCGTGAGCAGCGAGATCCCGCGCTCCACACCTTTCTCACAGCCCGCCCTGGCACGATTGTTCCCAGAACAAGTGGGGAAAGGTGCGAGCAGCGGGATCTCGCGCTCCATGCCTTTCTCACAGCCTGCCCTGCATGATCATTCCCAGGGCGGGTGGGGAAAGGCATGAGCAGCGGGATCTCACACTCCAGGCCTTTCTCACAGCCTGCCTTGGCATGATTGTTCCCAGGGCGGGTGGAGAAAGGTGCGAGGCCTGATAGGCAGTGGATTCAAAAGATTCCCCTTGCCTATTTTGGCAGCTGGATTCAGATCCACGAATCTTGAATTCTTCTCGAGGATTTCAGGATTCGCAGATTTGGTTGGCCCATCCCTACTTTATAACTGTGAAAGCTCATGTGAAAATAGAAGCCAGTTAATCTTAAAGGTGCTGTCACATTTCTTTTTTTCTTCCCCTTTCCTTCCTCCTTTTTACCTTGTAACTCTTATCATTGAAAAAAATGTTACAATAGGTGAAAAATCTGGTGAACACATTGACCCTGGGTTGCTCATCTCTTTAGCAACATAATGTTTAGAGGTATTATTGGGCAGTGTGGTTCTGCCTCTTGCTGGAATCTGAGAACGATGATTGTAGTACAGTGGCCTGTCTACTTTTGTGAGAGTTCAGGGTGCAGAACTCTTGTGAAAGTGGAAAAACCACAAATAACTGCCCTGGTTCCCCTCTCATTCCCTTCTGGGGCTTCGCCCTTGCCATTTCCATGTGAAACGAAAGAGAATGGGGAGCGGGGGAAGCCTTGCACAGCCTTCCTTTCTCCCTCTGGAGTTCTCCACTTCCTGTTCCCCCTTTGAGGCCCCTCCCTAAACTGCAAATCCCAGGATTCCATAGGATGTTGAAAGTGGAATAATAGTACTTTAACAGTCTAGTGTGGAAATGACCCTAGTCCAACTCTCAGATCGATATCATCACACTGATATCCTTGATGTCAGAACCATTAAACTGACAACTCTTATAATTACTGTCCAAAATTCTAACAAATAGGGGTCAGAAATTAAATTTAAATGAATTAATTCCAATTTCTGTGTGACACTGCTTGCCATTTGTATTAGTTAATGCACTCTGCGTTGGCAGATACTACCTGTTAACCTTGGTGTAAGATCACTTCACCAAGGTTAACAGGTAGTATCTGCAAACACAGAGTGTATTAACTAATACAAATGGCAAGCAGTGTAACCTGCACCTCATTTCTATGGGATGTTTGCTGACGTTAAGTATGTAAGACCACTTCATGCTTAATGTCAGCAAGCATCCCAAAGAAATAAGGTGCAGGTTAACTGGGATTTAGGGTCCTGGGCAGATGACAATAATTTCAGCTCCAGAACAGTTCATTATTTGTGCTCTGTACCAGTGCTTCTTAAGCTGTGTGAGGGACTAGCAACAGTATTCCCTAATGTGCCAGGGGCTGGCACCAGATTTGTGCCATTAGCTGCATGTACTTTTTGCTTTCTTGGAGGCTCAAGAGGGACCCACATCCAATGGCTCAGGGACTGGTGCCAGTCCAGGGATGACCGCTTTGAATAGTACTGCTCTAGACAAGACTTGTGTCTTTACTAGGGGATTATCAGAATAGTCAGCCTTCTTTAGTACAGGAAGTGACTTATGACCATGCATAAAACACAAAGGCTACATATATTTCCATCCTAAACTAGTGATCTTCTTGTGTATAGTTCAGAAGCAGCTGGATATTGTAAACAGTTGTGGGAAATTTGTCTTGTGCTCCCAGGAGTGTGCATTCCCAGTCTTTTTTCTGATCCTTGAAACCCGGGTTTGAAGCATTGGAAACATTGGTCCATTTTGCATTTACAGCTAAAACATATTAGGATAAGGAATCAATCTGGTGAGCCTTGGGTTTCCCTGCTTCTCTCCCTTTCATTTCATGCAGGTGTGAGGAGGAAATGGGAAGCTTTTACTACTTCTTTCCCAGTGTTTTTTACATTGGGAGAACTTTAGTTAATTTGAACCAGCAGTGCACAAACTTTCGAGTTCTAAGGGCAGCGTTGGCTGGGTGTAAGCCAATACTCTGCCTTTGCATCTCAGTCTATGCACACACAATATTCCTACATCTCAGTCTCCTTTCCCTGGACTGCCTCCCTTCTTCGGCCTTTCAGCCTCCTTTCCCAGCCCCTTAGGATTTGGGCATCAATGGGGAGGTGGGGGGGGAAATCTATATAGATCCACACACTATTCTTTACTGAGGTCACTAGAAGTTAGAAGTGGCTTTAGTCTCCATTCCGACTCTGACTTTCACCATTCCAAGTAGTGAAAAGCAGTGATCCCTGTAGAGGGAGTTGGAAATCAAGACAGCTCATGCCCCCCCCCATGTTATTGGACTGCATCTCCTGCTGTCCCTCACCATTGGTTGTGCGGACTAGAGCTGCTGGGATTTTTCAGTCTGACATCATGTAAAGAGCTACATCATTCTTGTTGCTGATTTATGCCATGATTTGCAGATTATTAATAAATTAGGGCTGCAGTTCTATACGCACTTACCTGGGAGTTCATTGTAACTTAGCCACAAGCTGGAACATTATGTTAAAAAGTATAATGTTACTTTTGTTTATTTCAGGGGGATTACTTGTTACTGATGTTGAAGAGAAATCCACAACTAATTTCTCACTAATATAATACATTTTAGTTACTTGTTACTTTTTTTGTTTGTATAAAAATATACTTGAAAGAGAAATGGCTGTAAATCCCCCAAAATGAATCACCTAAAGCAACATTTATGAATAATGATACACTAATGTACAGTAATGGCAATACCAAATATTGTTTTGTTAAAAAAAGTATGTCCTTATTACCACAGAAAAGTAATGCACTATATATAGCATTGATGCATCTGACATGGTACTTCCAGCCTCAGGATTTTGGGAAAGACATGTATAAAATTCTGCTGCAGAGGACTTACTGTGCTATATTTTATCAAGTTTCATGACAAAAATCAATGTTTTGCCCTAGTTCATCATTTTTCATGAAAGAATAGGCTTTTCCTAAACGTACTTAAAGAAAGATTATGGGTTTACTATTAAGGTATCAGGAATCTAATGCTGACATATTTATATTGCACTCAGATTTCAAATTATACTGTATAGAAGTGATTTTTTTCCCCAAAATCTGACTGAAACTAAAATCAGGTTTCAATAAAATCCCACTTTTCTTGATTAGAGGGACAAAATCCCTTAGATTTTTATTTCTGCTATTTTGACCCTGTTCCTATGGTTACTTTTTGGTTGCTAAAGCAGAAACCTTCAGGCCTGATTGTTCACTGCCAGCAAGTCAGAGCTGCTTTATGCTTTGTACAGCATTTCAGTGGGCTAATGCACAGCACTAAACCTGTTTTGGAAAAATAAAATAAAATAAAAGATCTTACTAGCGATATATGTAGGATGTGCTGGATATTTACTGTCTTCAGTGGTCAACACCGGAAGTTGGTTCATGTGTTTAGAGCATTTTGTTATTGCTGATTCTCACAAGCTGATGCTTGAGGAAGCATTAGTTAAACGCAATTTTTTCTTTTAGAGCTTTGGCTTTGCCAGCTGCCTGCTATTGTACAGAATGCTTATGGCATTCTGTACAATTCATGAAGGAGTTACTCCATTTATGAAGGAGTAAGTCCCACGGCAAGAGACAGAGTGGTGTAATGGTTTGCGCATTGGGCTACAACCCTGGAGACCAGGGTTCGATTCCCTACTTGGCCACAGAAACCACTGGGTGATCTTGGACATGTCACATACTCTCAGCCCCAGAAAACCCAATAATAGAGTCGCTATCAGTATGTGGAAATGACTTGAAGGCATACAACAACAACAAGGTGACTGTGACTTCTGAATATATATATTTAGGTTTTTAAGCAAAGGCAGGATGGCTAATAGTCGGGAGTCCTTGGGCTGTGTATTTGTGCATGGCAGCAGGGTTGGACTCGATGGCCCTTGTGGCCTCTTCCAACTGTGGGATTAATGGCATATCTTGACACAGCATCCATATCCACTGGGTAGCTCTAGTTCAGAAAAGACAGTTTTATCATTGCTCCAGTACAAGAAAGGCAAGGAGGGCATGACTTTGGTCAGAGAAATTCATCTGGAATGTAGGAACATGGGTATTGAACAGAGTCAGTCTGTTGGTTCTTCTGACTCAATATTTGTTTACATGGACTGTCATCAGTTTTCCAGGGCTTGCCTAGCCCTCCCTGACTAGTCCTGGGTTTTGCGATGGCACTTTTTTTGCATGCAAGGATGTATTCCACCAATGAGCGTTGGTGGGGAAAAGAAGGAAAACTTACGCCCACAGTGGAATCAGAATCTGGAAAAATTACTGTTTTGGACTACAAGTCTCAGAATCCCCCAGCCAGCTCTGAGCATAATCCTATGCGTGTTTACTTGGAATTGGGTCCCACTGAGTACAGGAATCCCCTGCCTTTTGACACCCAGTTATCCAGTGGTTTGCTTTTTCAACACTTCCAAATTAAGGACAAGTTCCATTAATTTGATGAGAGTTTCACTCCTGTTTCAGTTCTTCTTGCTGAATGGAGGCTTTCCTGGAACTACTCACATGCGTGTGTTCTTTGCAAAGCAAGCTGAGAATAAGAAAAAAGGTGCCAAGCTGGTTGAGAGACTTTTCAAGCAGCATGCATGTAGTCAGTCCCAAGTGTGCTTCAGTAAGTCCTTCATGCTCCCTGCAGTACAATATGAAGAGTCTGCTTTTCAATTAATTTTGTTTTTTGACAGTGCTTTGGTCCCTAACCTGTCAGATAAATGGGGGAAATCTACATGTTTAACACTGCAACCTAGCTGTTGCTTTAAACTGGATTTCTTTTACCCTTCTTATTTTATTTGCTCTGGATTTCCATATGGGTTCTTCCTTGGCATGCAGTCTGCGTAAAGAGATTATGCAGTAGTTAATCTGTTGCTCACATTTGTATACCTTTGTATGTGGATACAAACAGTAGTTCTTGAAGAAAGTCTATTTTCTTTACTTTTAGATCATGTACACAAGTCTCCTTAGCTGGCATTGTCAGTTTTTTCTTCCTATGAGAAATGAAAGAAAGAGACTCTCTCCTTTAATATATTGCTTGGTATTTGCAAATTTTAGAAGCATGTGCATTAAAAATATAAATGCCCACTTTGGAGAAACTTGCTATCAGATTAATCAGAGGTACCCTTTTAGTTAATTGGAAGAGGTTTTTAAAAAATTGCTTTATCTAATTAATGGGTTAGATGTTGCAGTGCTAGTTCTGACATACAAGAGGAGGCAAAATCTTGTTTGTTTTTTTATGCTAAGTATGAAGAAACCTTAACATCTGATTTTGAGGAAAACATTTTACTATGAACATAAAAAAACACTGTTACTCAAGGAAGTTACAGTGGCAATCCATTGTCTTTGGCAAGCCTTTTTTTTTATACAAAAACCAATTATGCTCTTAAAATAACTGCTAATTATTTATTGTTTTCTTTGAAACGGCAACCACTGTGTGTCTACTTTACATACTACAGACACAATTTAAAAGGGTTTGAGCCTTTTGGACTCAGCCCAAAAGCCTGTCTAATCTAGCATCCCATTTCATACAATTGAAACAGCAAGAACTTGGGAACATTTAGAAGTAGCCAACTATAGACAGGCTACTATAAATCCTATGAGGCAATATACTGTGGATAATTTTTTATTATTGAACTACTTGACACAATTTGCATTATAAATAGCTAGAGACCATGTGGGGGGCCTTTAAAAGTTAAGGAACAACCATAAGTACGTGAATGTAGAAGTCACACAGTGTAAAATTATTCAAATAATTATAACTGAAATACAGCCTGCATGCAGTCCTGTGCTGGCAGGGGATTGCATCAGGTGATCCATGGCTGTGATTCTAAATTTCTGGTTTTTTTAAAAAAAAAGTCTCTGATAAAACTAACTGCCACAAACTTATTACATGAATGGAAGGCTATGATTTTTCTTCCCTCAGTAAGAGATACTGCTGGAACAAGGACACTCATATCTGGATGTGACTGGGCCGAGATAAGGAAAAGGTTGCCTGAAAACTCCAGATCTTCTTTTGGAGTAGTGGAAGAAATTCTGTTCTTCGTTAAACCAAATTTTTAATTTTAGAAGCCATTCTGTTTCTTTCTCCCCATCACCCCCGGTGAAATCTTATAATCATTAGTGCTTTGTCTAATGCCTGAAGTCTTAGGCTTGATGCAGAGTAAACATATTCCAGAAAGTGAGCCAGTAAAAACTCACCTACCATTTAGCTCATAATGCTGGAAAGATGTTTGCCCATCTGTTAATGAGAATGTGTTTTGTTGTTTTCACCACATAGATTTGTGGACATTTGTACTGAATAGCATAAATAAGAAATTTGCTGGTGCAGATTGTAATCTACCAGCTCTGTCGTTTTAGAAGTGCACAGATGCAGCTAAAAAAACAAAACAAAACAAAAAGAAAACCAGAATTTGTAGGTAACACTAACTTGTCTGTGGAGGAACAGAACATTGTCATGTAGACAAATGTCTTTGCAATAATTCCTCTGATTGATGTATCAGACAGTCATTCACAACATTCATCTGATTGATCAGTCTCTCTGTTCCTGGATCATACATTAAAAACTATGTTAGCTTCAGCCTGGTCTAAATGCCCTAAAGGTACCAGATCCTGTCTGATCTGCGAAGCTAGGCAGAATCAGTTCTGGTTAGTATTTGGATGGAAGACCACCAATGAATATCAAATGCTATAGGCTATATTTTGGCAGAAGGAACTGGCAAGACCACCACAAAGTATTCCTTGCTTAAGAAAATCTTATGAAATTCATGGCGTAGCCATAAGGTGGTAAGTGTCTTGGAAGACACATACTGACATACATGTGTTAGCTTCACAGTTTGAATCTGAATGGAAGCTTTTTTGCCATTCTTTAGTTCCTACCAATGATATAAATGTAAAAATTTTTTTGAGAAGAACAAGATTGTTGATAGGAATTTTAATGATATGGAGCTTGAGAATTAGACATTATAGAATAACTTTCCCTCTTGAGTTGAAACAGTGGTATCTTTAAGAACAACAAAATAGGCAGATGTTACTGTAACATACTGTTTTAAAATGAGATGCATTAATCAGTTATCTGTTTATTTTTTCAGAGACTTAATCTGATAAAATTTTTGCAAAGTAAAATATTGAACATTTGTGGCTGTATGAGTACAGGTTGAGTGTCCCTTTTCCAAAATGCTTGGGACCTGAAGTGTTTTGTATTATTATTATTATTTTTTTAGAATACATGTATTTGCATATATATAAAATACAATACTGTACAGGAGATTTCCAGGGAGTCTGTGAGCAGGAGCACTGCAGCTACTGCTTTGCACTGAGTGCAACACTTGAATTCCTACCATTTCACAGATCCTTGCATCTCTCCAGCCTCATGTCTTGTTTGCTTGGGATGTGTTGGAGAGAGACTGAGGTTCTGAGAGACAAATAAGCAAGAGTGCCACAGCCACTGCCTCAGTGGCAGCAGTGGGCAGCTGGCAGCAAAACGGTTTTGGAGGTTTTCAGATTTTGGATTTCCAGGTAATGGACACTCAACCTGTATAAACATTTGTAACAACAGATGAAGGTTTCAGAAGGAAAAATGGGATAGTAGTGCTGTTATGTTGAGAATTTGGTGTTTCACAGGGAGGCCTCCAGAGAGAATAACAATGTAACTGTGATTATAAGATCAAACATCTATTACCTTTAGGAAAAAAGTAGTTTATATTCACTTGAGTGCATCTTCGATGTTAAGCTTATTTATTTACAAGCAAGCCTCATTGGAACCAGTGCCTGAGCAAACAGAGTGAAGATCAGGCTGTGAACAGATTATTTATTCTTGTTGCTTTGGTAATTAATTTTGCATCTTATATAAGTTGGTTGCATAAGAAGAGGCCATACCTGCTGTTCCACTGGCTTGTCCACACCAAATAGTTCTATTATGATTTGTTTTAATGTGGGCAGTTACTTCTGCAATTTGAACCAAATACTATGATTGCATTAATAAAATGTTATAACTTTAAGTCACTGAACTGAATCAAGGATGCTTCTAAATATGTTTGCAAATAGTACTCTTGGCTTTTAAAAAAAACATGAAACTGGGCACCTCACTATATCATACATATTGCTGCCAGTAACAAAGATGTGGTGTACAAGATGGAGGTAAAGTTGCATTCTTATCCTGCTGGTGAGTGTCCCATAGATAGCAACCAATTGTTCAATGTGTGAATAAAATGTTGCATTAGATAGGCCTCTGGGCAGATACAACATGACTGCTCTTAAACTTTTTATGTGACAGCTTGGCTGTCCCTTGCAGTAGAGCATTTGCACAAGGATTTTTACTTTTACTTTTACAAGCTTTTACTTTTGCCTCCTCCCACCTCCTCAGTCTGTGCTGGGTCCCCCCCGTTTTTTTTAAAAAAATCTATCTTTGCCCTTCTGTTCATATCTAGCAACAAATCCTCCAACTTTTCACACATGAAAACTGAGACGGTATGACCAAACATCTTAATCAGAGTGTGGTCTGGATTGCAAAATTATTAATGAGGAAAACCTTATATACATTAGGAGAGGCTGCAGGAGTTTGCTTTTGCTTGAGTCTGCTGGGTATGGCTAAGCTTCTGTCCTCCTCTCCTCTTCTCCCATGCTGCGTGTTCACTGAATGTGAATGATGTTTCCACTTTGAATTCAGTTTGTAGTAACTGATGTAAGCTGAAGACAAAGGGGGAGGGTGAGAAGAAGCAAGAAGCCAGACCATTTTAAAAGCGGTAGAAAAAGTGGGATGGCGAAGGATTAATCAGAACTGTTCCTGTCAAACTGACAAGCAGTATGCTGATGAACGTTGTTCATTTGCTCCCACTTTGCAGATCAAAACAAATCAGAAATAGGACCACTTGCGTAACGTTTGAGCCCAACTGTTTTGTGGCTCTGAAATACACCAGGCTGATAAATGCTTGATAAACAAAAGAACTATTTTTGATTTTAATCCCTGGCTTGCTTGGAAGCAAGAAGCTAGGATCCGATGTTTGGATGTCATGCAAAATCTTCAGTTTCTGATTTGTTTTGCCCACTTGAGTGAAATGAAATCAGCCATCTTCATGCACAGACGTATTTTTTGTTTTTGCATTTTTCTGGATTGTTTGGTTTGCTTTTTTGTTTTGTTTTTGGTATGAGACTTTTGTGTGAAACTTCTTGTTCTTTTCAGCGTCCCTGCTTCTAGAGTCTGTATACCTCGTAATCGTTGCATTATGTGAAAAGACTGCACTACTGTTGGTGCTCAAATATTGGTATAATTGTAAGAAGACCAAAACAAACTTTTACCTAAGTAAAAGAGACAAAAGCCCCAGCCCATTCCATATGGAATAAGAGTCAAAACAGGCAATAAATTATTTCCTGATCTCTTTTCAAAAGCAGATGAAAATTTGCTACTGTGCCAGGCACCTTGGAATTAATGGAAATGTTTTTATATTGCTTTTACATCCTTCTAAGTTATTGTTTTATACTTCTTTGTTTAGATTACATATAAAAATACTAGTAAAGAATCAAACTGTTTAAGAATAATTTTACTGAAAGGAATATTATAAGTAAGTAAATAAGCATATAAAAATAAGACATCATAGTAAAGGAAGAGTGCTGAAGCAGATATGTGCCAAATCTGGTGAGTAGTCAGTACAATAAAATATATTCAATAAAAAATGAATTAATTTGAATTTTGTCATATACATACTGTTAGTATCCTGGTGTACAGTGTTAGGGCCAAAAATTGTTTATGAGTTTCGCATTTGTTTATTATTCAAATGACTTTTATTTCACCTTGTTATAATTAAGGATTATGAAGGTGGCTCGCAACAAACTACAAATCCATAAAGCATAAGAAAATCCATAAAAATCAGTGAACAAAGATCAGCAAAATCAGTAAAAATTATCATCTGTTCCAATTAGTCAATATAAACAATAAAATCAGTGTCATTGCTGTTATGTGCCTTCAGGTCATGTAAGGGTTAGGGTGACCCTAAGGTGACCCTGTCATGGGTTTTTCTTGACAAGATTTGTTCAGAGAGGGTTTGCCTTTGCCATCCTCTAATAACATCAATACACATTGGTTAACAATCACAGCAGGTTCCATATAAATCAATTAATAAAAACAATATAAATTAATAAAGACAATATAATCAATAAATACAACAGAATCAATAAATACGACAGAATCAATACAAACCAATATAAAATACAAATCAATATGAATTGATAAAATATAAAATCATAAATTATATACCAAAATTTTTAAAAAAGCAACCCGGTAGACAAAACATCAAAGAGATCTAATTTAGCGAACACTTAACTGGAATGCATTTTTAGTTTTTAAAATTCTTGCTTCCCTGAGGTGTTATGGTAGAGAATTATGTCATTAAAGCACTCACACAAATTTAGTTGCTTGTAGAAAGGTAGGATTCCTTCCTTACCTCTGTCTCATTTTTCATTGTGCACTTCCATGAGCTCTTCAGCATTGGAAATCTAGTCAATAGTGTCTCTGCACTTTGGCTTCATTCATAATTCGTCTCCAATTCATTCTGTGGGTGCAAGTGAAATCTGCCAAAGTTTGAGGAGGTTGATGATGATTTTGTTGATTTAGTTTCCTTCTTGAAACTTTTTGTAGCATGTTCTTTTGTGCTGCCTCTGGAGGTAATGACATCAGAACAACTACTCAGTACTTGAGGTCGCCTGCCAGTCCTCGAGCTCAAAAACTCCCTCAGAACAGAACGACACCATCATGTAGTGTTATTCTAGCTGCATGATAGCGTCAGGGAGGTGGCAGCTGCCAAGGTGAGCTTTTCTGCTTCCTGTGGAAGTGGAAAATGGAGCTTGGAAAAGTTGTTGGATCCTAGGGATTCTGGGAGTTGTAATCCAAAGAAAGTAACTTTTTGAGTTCTGGTGGCAAAAATCAATTTTCAGAAGAAGAAGAAGATGCTGTTATGCTACTATGACAAACAAGTCCCTGAAACCTTTTGGCTCACAGGAAGCCCCTACCTTTTGATGCCTCATTATCTGATGACTTCTTCTTTTGACGCTTCTGAGTTAAGGACAAGTGCCATTAATTTGACAGGGGTTCCACTCCTTTATTAATTCTTCTTGCCTATGGAAGCTCACTTGGAACCCCTTGCACATTCATACCACTTGCAAAGTGAGCAGAGAGGGGAAAAGAGGTAAACTGGCTGAGAGATTTTGCAAGAGTACATGTATGGTTGGTTCCAAGTGAACCTCTGTAAGTCCTTCATGCTCCCTATAGTACAGAACATGGGTTCCACTTTTTAACTGATTCTGTTTTCTGACAGGGCTGTGGTCCCTAACTTGTCAGATAAGTGGGTGAAGCCTGTATTTCAGTCATCAGATCTCTCCCACACAATTTTTCTTGCTTATCTGTAGAGCGAAGAATTTGAGGTAGGTCAGTATTTTTTTCTTTTCAGTCCTTGCTTTATCTTTCTGGTGCATCTATTTTCCCTTGAATTTTTGTCGTACTTTTTAGATTTCCAATTTACTGTTCAGTTTTGTTTCTGTTATCTTAGAAGCTTTTAAAATATTGATGTTGGATTGTATTTTGTTTTTGTGTTTTGTTTTTTAAAATGCCTAAATGACATTGTAGTATTACTTAAAATACGAGGGTGTTTTTGGATGCCTTTGTGCCTTGCAGTTGGTTGCTCAGGTAGTCTGAAGCACTGGGTACATAACCTCCAATGTCTCACAGATGAAAGAACAAGTGCTCTTACAATACGTATAATCTTTCTGTTTTCAGACCACAGGTTGTTGCCTGAGCCCCTTGCTTTTTCAGAAGTTAGAAAATGTTATAAAATGATCTATTAATGAATCAGACCTGTAGCACCTCATACTGTCTTCACTGGTAGCTGTGTATTTGTGAGTGTGTGTGAGTGAGGTGTGTGTGAGTGAGATATGTGTGTAAACAATTGACATAGAGTAATAATGTTATTAAGAGGAGAGGATTGACTTCTTAAGACAGCAAGGAGCAGGAATCAAAGACTGAGATCTTGGTAAATAGTGGCTCTTAGAATAGATAAGTATGTCTTTGCTGTTTGTTGATAGTAAAAGGTCAGTTACAGTTACAGATTTGTGCGGGGAGGTTCACATTGTTAAATTCTGTTATGCTCATTCTGCAAATTAATTTAAAACATCTGCTTCTGTTTTCCTAATTGTATGGATTAGAGATTATTGGTGTCATTGTAGAATCTTTATCAATGACAATAAGAAGAAATGTAATTCTTAAGTCACAACAAGAACATGAATAATAATTGTGAGTTCCAGCAGCAGTAAGAAATGTGCCACAGCAACAACAAAAAATGTTGAGTCACAGCAACAGCAAGAAATATAATTGTTGACTCACAGCACATCTTCGCGTGCTAGTAGAACCATGCAAACGTAAATCTCCATTTAAAAAAAAAATTAGATATTTTTTTAATGCGGTTCTGAAAATGGAGGACAACAACATTAAAGCTAAATAAAACAAACTAACATTTTAATATGTTTTAAAGCTGTGGGGTTCTGGATTTTGTGTCTTTTTCATCACTGCTTCTGGGAAAGCATTTGCAGTCCATGGTAACTTAATGAAACTTGATGCTTCTCTACATACAGTTTCATTGTTCATCTGATTGTGGACAATGAGAGTTTAACATTTAAGTAATTTGAAGATCTAAGAAAACACTTGGTATGGGCAGTAAATGTTGCTAAGCAATAGGAAATCGCCCTTGTGTAGCCAGGGAGATTTACAGAGCGTATTATTGTCAAGTTTGAAAGCCGTGCCTTGTCCTTCATTAAAGCAACTGTTTACAAAAGAGAAAATTGCTGAAAAGTAGATGTATTTAAAAATGAGGCAGAAATGTCTGGCTTGCCTTCAATACTTGGTATTTCTTCATTTTAAGTAACAGAGCTTCCAGTTTTGTTTGGATTCATGAATTTTTCTGGCTTATTGTGGGGCAAGATCTACTCTTAATGCAGGATTCTACCCTTTATGTGGGCGTTGTATCAAAGGGAGACTTTTATGCATGGTACTCAGTCTCAAAGCATCAGGTACTGCTATATATATTCCTGAAAGATACATTTTACTTCAGGATAGGTATGTGAAAGAATACCTAAAAAGGAGACCGAACTGAAAGAAATCTAGGTACGTAATGCAAATCCTGTCAAGGAAACTCTTTTTCTGTGACCTGAATGAGATGTACAGATATGGTACGTAAATATGTATTTTTGTTCTTCTTGCATATGTTTTCATTCTGCTTCTAGCCTGGAGATAAGCTAGTCTTGAGGAAACCTGAATAGCACAGGAGCACTTCCCTGACCGCACACTCTCGTGTGTGTGTGTTGTCGCTAAACCACACACACACCATATTATGTAGGTTAGCCTACCCTACCAGGCACCTCCCAAGTGTAATGAAATACAGTTCTCATCATCCCCAAATAGTTCAACCATGGGCAATGCTAGATGGAAATGATGGTGTTTGTGGTCCAGTGGATTTGGAAGACACCAGGCTGGGCCCACCCAGGCACTCTACTTTCAGGCCTATCAACGGTACCATAAGGTACATCTCTTGAAGTTGATAACTGATTCTGATAATCATGTCATGATAGAGTGATTACCTGTATATGTGCTTAAGCTACCATGAGAATCTTTGTGTGTTTTGCTCTGAGACATGTAACATGTCTGTTTCTCTGGAAGCTGAACCCAGAACCTAGAAGCCTAGAAACAAAGAGAAAGCCAGGATTCTTAGAGGATGCTTGTATCTAACCTCACCTTTCTAAGGACAGTGTAATCACAGAATTCTTTTTATTGTGCAGATAGCTAGTCTTAGTACATTAATAATTGTTTAGCTATATTTTGCAATTCTGAACAATCTCTAAGCAAAATCTGTATTACCATTTAACAGAACTTCCGTATTGGATGTGAATATATAGTAATAATAATGCTTTTGTCTCCTTATTCTCTCTGGGTGTATTTCTGTCTGTTGTTGTTGTTGTTATGTGCCTTTAAGTTACTCTGACTTATGATGGCCCTATCATAAGATTATTTTTCTCTATGAAGCTTTGCCATTGCCTTAGAATGAGAGAGTATGACATGCCCAGGGTCAGTAGGCTTCCATACCTGAGAGGGAAGTCAAACGCTGATCTTACAGAGGCTTAGTTTAACACTCAAACTACTACATTATGCTGGCTCATCTTTCTAGCATACCTTGAAGTATTTAATGTTTCAGTTTTTCTCTGCCATGTTTATGCAGCCCTTTTGAATTTTATTAGCTTGTCCTTTTGTCTGTTGGCTGAAGTGGACATTTTGAGTTCCTTTTTTAATTAAAAAAAATGCTTCCTGAAAAACATTATTGAAGCTAGGATACCAGTTCTCTGAAAGCCAGCATGGTATAGTAGTTTGAGGGTTGTACCTGGAGACCACAGTTTGATTCCTCGCTCAGTCCTGGAAACCCATAGGATGACCTTGGACACATCACACACACAGGAAATCCTTTGATAGGGTTCCTACAAGTCAGAAACAGCTTGAAGGCACACAGCAACATTAGCCAGTTCCCTAATCATAAGACAAGTAGTGAGGCTAACTTTACTGGAAAATGTCACCATCTTTGGATCTGTGTCTGCAAACAAGCTGGTGCTTAACATTTGGACATATGAGTATTTTCTCATCACAGATAGGAGATAGGGCTTCTTCCATGCCTCTTTCTCCAGGGAAGTCTTTAGAATGGGGTGGGCTTCCTTTGCTTTTGCACTTCCATGCTATTTATTTTCATCCTATGACAAAGCTGGTGGGCAATATTGCTGCTTTAATATAGAGGCTTCTGCGCTGCATTTCACTTCTCACCTTTCAGTTCTGGGATGTTCACATGATGAATTGGTCACTTCCTTATTAACAGAAAGCCTAGTCTATGTTGAGGGGAGAACAATTAAATGAAATCTGTTTGTTGCATAGTAACAATTGTCAGTTAAATCTTAATAAATCTTGCAGTGTCGTGAGGCTTGGTAACAGGTGAGACAGGACTGAGGCCAAACTGAATGTTACTCAGAATTCTGTGTAAGTTTTTTTAAGTGCTTTTTAAAAAGAGTAAATGAAAGCAGCTATTGAAAGCTGATGTTGGGAGTGGAAAAGGAACATAAGCTATTGCTTACCCTTTCCTTGCTGATAAATTTTCCTTGCAAATTTTCCCTCAGATTCTTTTCTCTGTGGGAAGAAAGCTATGGGAACCAGTATTCCCTGCCCCGGGGAGGGGGGCAGGATTTGTTTGGATGGGGCAGATTATGAGGGAGAACTGATAGGGAAGAGATTATGAGCCCGTACCCAGGTTGAAGCCTTCAGTGTCTCCTTTCATCAATTTATTTTTAAAGTCAGGGACAGTTATGCAGAATAGTGGTTTGAGTGCTGGACTGTGATCCTGGAGATGAGAGTTTGATTCCCCACTCGAATATGGAAGCCCACTACCACACACTCCCAGAAAAGTCTGTGATAATTGCTATGGCCGTAGAGTCACTATTAGTCAAAAACGACTTGAAGGCACAGAAGAACAACAAATATTTGGAGAACTGAAGGCATTCTTTCAACATTATTATATTGAAAATTATTTTATTTTAACACAATCTGGAGAAGCTAGCAAGAAATCATTTCAAAGTATAGCTACTGCCTTGAACATTTTATTTAGATCTGAAGGGGGAAAAAAGTTGGAATGTTTTATAAACTCAAGAAATTAATGTTTCCTTATTATGTTGCTTAAAACTTATGGTAAGGATTTTCAGTAGTACCTATATCTATGCTGTAATATTTGCAGAAGTAAAATCAGGAACTCCTCTAAAATGCTAGTAAGAAAACTTTATTTAAAAATCAAAATGCATTCAGCATGTATAGTTTGTCTGATAGACAAAAATTTCCATAAATTGGTAAAACTTATAATGAAAACTTTTGTTATCATTTGACTAATGTTTAAATTAATATTATTTGCTGAATTTTAAAATATAGTGACTGTCTCTTTAATTTATTCTGTAAGCAGTCTATTAAATATGTTAATTATAATATATGTAAAATATAAAATACAATACATAATGGGTGCTTCATTTACTGTAGAACTGTTCAGATTCTACTCTGGTTCCAGTATTTTTAGTTAAGAAATTTGGCAGATGCAAACTTATATAATTCATTTAATATATGCCATTAACAGTTTGTGTGGGATGGTTAATTAATTAGAATGGTTAACAGAGGAGTGCTCTCACTGATATACCATCTTATTTTCCTGGTAGATCTGGAACGGGACCATTATAAGGTCGCATAGAAATAGGGATTCAGGATTTTAAAGAACTTTGGGCTAATATATATCACAACATTAAAATATTGCCTCTATTTCTAATATGATAAAGATGAGGTGTACATAGGCATTAACTTCACAATGTATATTAAATGATGTGTCTTTAATGATTTATCTGTAGAGTGGCATGAAGTAAAAATGCTGAAAACATTTTTTTCTAATGACTTAGTTTTCTATCGTCAAGATTTGTTTTCAGAGCACCAATATCATTCTGTTCCTGTTTTAGCCAAAGCTAAAGAGGGCATTAAACTAAAATCTTCACCCAGAAATCTGGTAATGAAGAATACTTAGCTCTGCTGTAGTCACCTCACTTCCCCCTTAATGTAGATGTATAACAAGCTGTTTTCAGTGCCCAGCTACTTCTTGCTTCTGGAAACAAATTGAATTAAGGGGAATGAATCTGTTCAGAAGTTTAATCCTTGCAGATAACTAGTGTATTTCTCAGTAGAAAACAGACATCTGAGTTCTTCCTTTTCCATTTTTAGAATTAGCATATGGATGAGAGAGGACAGCATTGCTTATAATGCCATCATTCAAATGGGTATCTTTGGTGTAGTTCTTTTCATCTGTAGTTCTTTTTTGGGCACCGGTGGCTCATCGCTGATTTGAATTTAAATACTGATCCATCTATCCAATACTCCAAAATTATTACAGACTACTACAGAATTAATACAGAATAATTATTACAAAATCATATAATTTTAATTCCTTTAATATATTGCATGGGCTGGAATAAAGATGTAAATATTTTATAGATAATAAAGGTTTCAGAGAAGGGCTGATGTTTTTCCTAATTGTTATGCAGTTAAATAGGTATTATTCCTGATTGATTGCATTTTGACGTTGTCCATCAAGCTAAACAAACAAAAATTAAAAAAAACAACAACTTTGATGCATGTCATGGCAGAATATTCAAATAATTACACCTAAAACAAATGGAATCTCACCATTAGGAACTACGTTATTGTTTCACAGAAGTATAAACTGTTTTTACAATGACTATGTTAATGAATCCTACATATAAGGAAATAGCATATAATGCAACATTGTAGGTTAGAAGCATCTCAGATATGTAAGATGTTTGCATTTATGTGAAAATTCCTTTTTAAATTGAAAGACTCAGATTAGCTTTCATACAGTTTTTGCAAACAGAATACCTAATAAAATTCTAAATTAAGCCGGGTTTGATAGAAAATCTAAATTTGAATTGTTCTTTAATCAAAAAATATCAAACAATGCTTGGATGTTCTTATTGCTATCAGTTTTGAATAAAACATAACATATTTTTTAAAAAGAAGTCAGAAAACCTACCCTATGTTATGTTTATTGAGCATACGTAAACTTGGAATAATCTATATATGATGATTAGTTAAAACATAGAAAAAATGTTCAGTGTATAGATTGTAGATTAAATATTTCTGTGTCATATCAAATAATAACTACTGGGTGAAATACATGCTGTTGTCCTGCATAAAACTAAAGTTTATTGGAAAGCAGTTAGGATCTAACATAAGCATACTACTAGTTTCGATATTCATTGTTTTTTTACATTATTTTAAAAGCATTATCTTTTAGAAATCAGAAATATATCAGGTTTCATAGTTGCTACAGAGTAAAGATTACCTCTAATTGAGATGAGAGAAAGCACACACACACATCCCTTTTTAAATGAAACATGCGTAGGATTTCTGGTGAAACTAAGTATGGTAAAGCTTTAGCAAGGAATCAAAAAGTTCATGCATTTATAGAAAACTGATTAATATTTGCAGGTAAAGGAATGATACATAAGGTTAACATTGTGTGATACTGCCAAATGGAAATCTTATTTAATTCAATCCAGTGCTAGCAGTGCTAAGGAAAAAAAAACCCAAAAACTTAAAAACGTGTTGCAGACACCTGGGACTTTTGACAATACTATCATCCTGAAATTTGATGTGGAATCTTTGTTGGCTCTTGAACATTTACATCAAGGGTGGGTATTATGTAGTCCTCCAGATGTTCATGGATCCCAGCATCCTTCATTATTGCTTTTGCTGTTTGGTGCTGTTGGAAACAACATCTGCAGAGCGACATGATTCTCAAGCTGTGGGAACTGCAAAATGGTGCTGAATTCAGTCAATCTCTTTCAGTCCAGAGAGTTTCCACATAGAATACGCAAGCTTGCCTTTTTTTTTCTCCTCTTCATCACTTAAAAATGTCAGGATTTTTAAAAGGCAAAGTCCAAAGTTGCTGATATATTTTGATATGGAATTTTATATAAATATATTACAATTAGTTCTTTTTATTTTAATTAGTTCCAACCCTCAATTCAAGAGTTAAAAATTAAAAGCAAATTGTTGATGAACTTTCTGGCAGATAGGAAGAATATATGCAGGTGGGATATTATTCATAAACTATCTTATAAATCCTAATGATAAGTAATCTCATAAGTCATAGTGGAGTCGCGGAATGGTTTTAAGTGGAAAGAAGTGAGTAACAAGATTATCAACAAATCCATTCAGTGAAACAATTTGTTTTTAGTTCTTCTGTGGAGAGTTTGCCGTCTTTGCTTCATATCCTCTTACTGCTGATGTTAATTTTTATATTGTATGTCATTTGTTGAAGCTTTTCTTTCTCAGTGTATTTCTGTCATAAAGGAGGCATATGACACTGAGATGGGATTGGTGCTCTCCAGATGTGCAGAACTACAGTTCTCATACCCTGATATTTGGATGCGGCTGATGGGATTTGTAGCCCCCAAATCTGTATGTTGCCACTGCAAGACAAAGGGCTGCTTCTGTTGCAATCCTCCTCCTAATTTTGGAATGCTCTCTCCACAGAGACTTGCTTGGTAGCATCATTTTAATGTACGTGCTCAACAACATTTTTATGCTTGTAGACATTTTTAGCATTGTAAATGGTCTGAGCTCTTTTTGGATGCAGTCTTGTACTCTCATTCCTGGAAGCAACACAGTGTGGTTCCTTCTGAATTGGATATGGACTGCTCGTTTAGATATATTTATGGCTGTGTTAATTTACTGGTTTTATCACAGTTTTATAGTGAGTTTGAATTTTTAATTTTTTGCTTTTCTAACTTATGTTGTACAAACCACCCCATAATCTTTCTCCTTGAAGGATGTTAGAGAGATTAGAGGATTTAAGCAAATAATTGTAAAATTTGAAATCCAGAAGTGTATCATTAATTTTCACTCTTATCATTACATTGTTTCCATTTCCCATTTGCAATCTAGGACAGTTCTTGCTTCTCATCCTATCATGTTTTCTAAAAATGCCCAAACAATGCATTTAAAACAGTGCAGGATGGAAAAGAGTTTAGCAAAGCTGCTTCACTTTTTTTCATAGATGCAAGGAAGTGGTCTCTGCAGCCAAGATTTCACAGTGAAGGCATTTGGGTTCTCTCAAGTGTCTCAGCAGTTGTAGGGCCTGGTGTCTCAAGCAAAAGACCATATAGTCTAACAAAATTTACAGTGGGTTAATCTCTCAGATCAGTAGAGTTGGCATTGAAACCATTGAGACTGTGATTGTGACATGTAGTATGATACAGATCCAGAGAGATCAGGATGCTCTAAGCAAGAAATGACTGAAAGATGAGGAATATGCTTACTGAAATGTTATTCTGAATGCCTTATTTCCTGAAATAAATAAAAGAATATATTGGCTGTATAAATTCCATGTTTTATGGAGAAATGGAGAAAGGAAAGCAGTAGTTTAATTATATGTTATTTATCTGGGTATGGTCAGATAGTGATTTGAGCACTGAACTACAGCCCTGGAGACCAGGGTTAGATTTGCTGTTTGGCCATGGAAACCCACTGGGTGACCTTGGGAGCAGTACACACACAGCTCCAGAAAAGCCTGTGATAGGATTGCCTTAGAGTCACCATAAGTCAGAAATGACTTGAAGATAGATGACAACAACAATGGTCACATATTACTGTGTGACGTGGTATTACTGTGTAGAAGGGGCATATTACTGAAAGCTCAATTGGTATTCTTCATCCTACTATTTATGTTATTTTGGCTTCTAACTCAAGAGCATAATAAAATACACCGTTTAGTCATAATTTTGAACCTTTTTCTTTATTGTCTTAATTTGGAGTGGGGACATTCCCTGAACTCAGGTACTGTTGATCTGGGAGATCTGTATCTTGTCTGGTGTAGCACAGAGAAACAGGATTGATGTCGAGAGCCGACTGTTGCACTGCCCAAAGATCTGTCTTACTTTGCCACCCTGTAAAAATGATGACCTTTGATTCCAGAAATTGAGTCTGAAAAAAGGTGTTGTTCTGTAAGAGCGCAGTGCGTTATACTGTTTTTCAGGCAGATATAGTACCTAAAGTATAATGGTGTGAGTATATAATATATCTCACATTCTCCAAAAGTGATATTATTTTTAGTGACTTCTGGTAGTTTTCAACATTGCGATGTTAATTTAGGACAGCCTGTATGTATGTGTGTATGTGATTATTCATTTTCTCATTTAATGCTCAAACTTTAAAGTATATATATTTCCAAGGTAACTTATGATATAGACGGTAAACACAGTTAGCATAGCAAAATATTCTGTGCAAAGTGGGCCAGACTGGAATCATAAAACCCAATTACTAAAGCACAGTGATGTGTT
The DNA here is from genome assembly GCA_948474755.1 of Ctenosaura bakeri. NCBI lineage: Eukaryota > Metazoa > Chordata > Lepidosauria > Squamata > Iguanidae > Ctenosaura > Ctenosaura bakeri. The sequence goes on from CAOLHI010003810.1 coordinate 26,044, forward strand.
CAAAGATGTTCAAAGATAGTGAAAGAAAGGGCTTGATGTTTTCCCTGTTGTTGTGGAAGTTCCACAACTGTGATGCTACTACTGATAAAATAAAACCTAAAAATGCATTTTTCCCTCTTTCTTTCTTTCTTTCTTTCTTTCTTTCTTTCTTTCTTTCTTTCTTTCTCTTCTTTTAAGGGCTGCTGTTCTTCTGGTTTTAAAGGTGGGGTTTTTTTTGTTTTGGTTTAAACTTTCTAGGGCTGACTTCATTGTTTTGCATGTTGATTGAATTATCTCGATTTTTATTATTGTCAGTTGATTTGAACAATCAGAAAGTGCCAGGCAAATAAGCAAAGGAGGAAAGTACTATAAGAAGGGTACTCCTTGACTGAACAAAGAGTCTGGTGTCTATCATTTTTATTCACACAGTTTCCATTTACTATGCGAAGCCCAAAATCAAGGACATGAAGCCAAATATGGTGTCCCCTTTTTTTGGCAACTTGTTTTTCAACTTTCCATTTACTTGTTTTGAATTATAGACATATACTATTCTTTTGACATGGGATCCATTCTTTTGTCAGTTCTTGGCATGTTTCTGTAATTCCCTCTTGTTTCCCACAAGAAGAACGCAAGAAGAGAAGAACTGGGTTCTTCTTTTCAACCAGTACTACTTTCTGGCAGTGCTCAGGTTCCTAACTTGTGAGATAAGTGGGTGATGCCAGTAATCACCACCACTACCCCCCCCCCAGTTTGGCATCTGGTTTACAGAGATATATTGACTGACTGGAAGGCATTATCCACTCTTCATATAACTACTCATTGTCAATTTTTTTTTTCCTTTTGACTCTATCTGTTCCTCCTTTAAATCTGTATAAACCAGTAGTCATCATCTTGTGTTGCTGCAGTGAAATTCACAAATGCATAATGTACTTTTGTGAAATATGTCAGCTTTCCTGGTCTATAAGATCCACTTCAAGGATCCTGCTTTCTGTACTATCAATACAACTAGTCAAGCAAGTGAGGAAACAAGATCTTCTTAGTGGTTGTGCTAAATCTGGGGAGTTGGATTGTCCTGCCTTTAGAGATTGACCTGATTCTCTTCTTACTTTCTTTTCGACAGAAGTTTAAAGGTTTTTTTTTTAAAGGTCTGGCTCTTCTGCTCTTTTTAATTAGTTGACTTATTGTTTGGTGTAGTGGTTTGAGTGTTGGACTATAAGCCTGGAGGCTACAGTTCGATTCCCCACTTGGCCATGGAAATCCACTTGGGCACATCACACACTCTCATCCCCGGAAAACACTGTGATAGGATCGTCTTAGGGTTGCCATAAGTTGGTAATGACTTGAAGGCACACAACAACAAAAATTGTACTTCTGTTTTATTATTGTATATTTATTTCTTAGAATGCTGTTAATGTAATCTTGATTGTAAGACAGTCTTGGTACTACCTGGTAGAAGATCTGGATGTAATTTTTTAAATATTTATTTTTAATAGTATTTTTTTTTTAGTACTTACTTTTTTAAATAGACAGGTAAGCAAGTCCATTTGAAAGAAGAGAAACATTTTTTAAATGTTCAAAATCTCTGATCCAGTGAGGAATATAAGTTTCTACATGTAGCTTGGGAAGGTTACGTTTTTCACTGTAACTCCCAGAATCTCCCAACTAGTATGGTCATGTTAGGAGCTGGAATCCCAAAAAGTAATGTTCCCAAGCTCTGATATGTATTGTGGTTATTTCTTTCTGATAGGAGTTCTTGTCACCCACTGTTGCTGCTTGGGTGAGATCTGGGATCAGCATTTGGACATGTTTTTTTAGGGACAGTGGGTTTTCCAGCTCCAAAGAAGGAGGCAGAAGGCTTCGTGTAACACATTGTGCTTTGAATCCTGGCTTCTAGTTTCAAAGTTTTAGTACCCATTCATTTTAAAGTTGACATCTTTAGAAGCAAATATGGCAACAAACTGATGGTAGAAACATTCTGTTATTCACTTTTGTCCTGGTTAGTGTTGATGTATGTCTGTGCACGTGTGTGAAAGTTATATAAGTGCTCTCAATTAAAGCAGGTTAGATCATATCAGAGCATTCACCAATGCCATGAGCGGCACTTTTCTCGTTTCAATGCAACTCTGGTAATCCTGAAGTATTTTTATGAGTGCCCCACACGTGGACCTTTTGAAAATATGGAATGTGTTGTCTTCTGCAGTGACCGCCTCATAAAAGAAATGCAGTGGGAATGTGCCACGTGCCATGGAGTGCACACATACGCATGATTTTGTTACCTTGCCCTATATATTACAGGGTTGGCGTTTAATGGTCAGTCTTGCTTCCTCCCCTCTTCTTCCCTCGTGTGTGAGTTTAGTCTATATTTTGGAAAAGCCCACAGATGTTTAGAAAATAGTCAATTAGATAGGACTATAATCACTGATAGCCTAAATGATAAGCATTGCCCCAAGTACATAAAGCTATGAACACCTTTTGAAACAGGCTTTGAAGGCGGGCAGAGGAAGACAGACATTCTGTGCATCGGAGCAGTTTTCAGAAGATTCTCATCCATGGAAGAGGCACAAGATTTAGCAGAACAGCCTGTGAGTATGCAAAAAAAATTGCCAGAACCATAGAAAAAGGATGTTTCAATTTGTGATGAGTCATCTAGAAAGTGTGGCATTTACTCTGTGTCTGTTTTGTTTTGTAGGAATATAAAAAGGGGAGTAGAGATTTGTTTAGCATTTGATAAATGGGACTTGTGCAACAACAAATTCCACAAATAACAAAAGACATTCCAAATAGTTCCATTTGTTGTAGGAGTTTCATTCCAAAAGAACAAATTGCAGAAAGAGTTTTAAAATACTGTTTCAACATTAGATATTAAAGAACTTCCTCTGAATTACTGTTACAGAAGAGTGAAGGTTAGATTGTAACTGTCTGAAGAATGAGGGGACATTTCTATTTCTTGACAATTGGAAATGTTGGCTTAGCAGTTTTTCAGTAACTGTATGTGAAAAATGCAGGCAGAAAATGTATATCTAAATAAATACTCATATATATTTTCTCAATTATAATTTATAGAAATTATATTGTTTTTTAATGTTTCTTGGTTCATAAAGCTTTTGTACCTTTTTTTTTGAGTAAAGCATTTGTACTTGCTTTATGATTCAAGAATTTTTATTTGCTGTATGAATCAATACAAAACGGTTGCTTTCTAGCCCCATATATTTCAAGTTATTTCAGAACCATTGAAAGTATTACAGTGGTTGGCAACTGTAGTCATTCCAGAAATAAAGAATAAAACATTAATATTTCAGGGACGGCCCAGATCTGTTCTTGAGTCACTTTTTTGTAATATTTCTTGAAGGTTAGCAGTGTGGCACATAAATAATACTATGGAGATTGAGAGTGTTAAATCTCTTGAGATTTCTTTTCTTCCAATATTTAAATATAGACATATTTCAGTTAACAAAGTAGATGTGTTCCTGGACATTACTTTTTAAGAGAAAGTTTGGTATCAGATACAGAGATAATATGGAAAAAATAAAGAAAGATTCCTACACCATAAAAAAAGAAAAGCAGTTTAACATGTTTATTTATTTAGAGTATTTCTGTATCATCTCTCAGCCCACAAGGGTTCCGAGGAGATGAATAAATAAAAACCAGTTAAAACAATACAAAGATAAACACATTTTTAAAACACATAAAAATATTCTTTAAAAGCAGCCTATTTCAGTTAACATTTTATTCAAAACTAATATTATGCCCATGTGAAATGAAACAGGCTAATCAAGTTAAGCCTTGTAAGTGGACAAAAACATGTGGAACTGTCTAGAGACAACTTGAAAGCTTTTTCAAAAATGCATTCAGAGATTATTTTCCTTCCACTTTTCTTATGATTTCCCTTTTGGTGGCCAAACTTATAGATATATGCTTTTTAGCATGCTGGAGGTAGCTGGTAAGAAAGATTAATCTGATTTCCACTTTTCTCTCTGTTTTCCTTTCCTGCGTGGTTAGTCAGGGATTTTAGAGGCAGCTGCTGTTACTTTGCCTGTTGTGGGCAGGCACAGACAACTAAAGTAAGATTGGCTGAGAAGTATTATATTCTTTCCCAGCTCAAGATTTATTGCACAGTGCTCCAACATGGCAGTTGAATGACTGTATTTTTCCAGTTGTTCATCACCATCCCAATGGGGGAAAAAAACCTTCCAACTGGACAGAGGATGAGGAAGAAAATTGAAGGAGCTGGGTGGGCTGAAAAAGACTTTTTATGCATGTATGGCATACATAATCAGCCAGAGCAAGATTCTAATGGGCAAAGTCTTTCTGTGAAGATGCACCATGGCAATTGAAGTTTTTGTTAAATTATACCCAGTGTCTTAAAGTTTTCCTTGAAACTGGCTGAGGAATCTTTCTTGCTGCATGTTCAAAAGAATATCATGTTTACACAGGAGTGAGAAAACAATTCATTTTAGTTTGTTTTTGTCAAAAATTTGCCACAATGTGTAAATGGGCTAGAAATAATTTGCCACAATGTGTAAATGGGCTAGAAATAATAATCGTCTGGGCTAGAAATAATTTGAGACTTAACAATTCAAGTGCGGGAGAAACTGAAACTGACAGATTGGTCTCATCTGTGCCTAAGCCTTTGAGTGTTTAACTCTAAAAAGGTATGGGATTGAATATCTGTTATGCAGCTATGTTAGCACTGAATTGACGTTGCAACCTCTATTTTCTAAGAAGTTTTTCATTTTTAACAGCTCAACAGCAAACAGACACAACAGAATAGCAATACCTCTTGAATTTATCTAATGGATGTGGGGGAGAATTTTGTTTTACTTTGCTTTGGAAGAATTTAGCAAAAGTTGGGTGTTTCTTTAAATCCAAGGTAGGAAAAATAATAGATTCATAGAATTCAGTGTAGAAGAAAATGAAGTTGGTATTTTTCTTTTCTAATTCTCCATACTTTTCTTCTGGTTTCTGAAGACACCTATTTAGTATTCTTTCAGCAATATCAGTTAGAAATTTCATTTTAGGAAAGTTTTAAAAATGTGACTGATTCTTCCACTATGCTGTTCTTTTGTCTCTCATGTAAATGTTGTGTATAGCATGTCATTACATTTAAATAATAGGGCTGTGTTGCATCTAACAGTCAGGCATTTCTTCTGTTGTAGATAAAGAGAGAATGTCTAGCTTAAACCTTCCATGACAGGTTGCTAGTAATCACACTTTAAACTCGCAAATCTGTAACCTTTCTGTGAAGATACACTAAAGAAAATGACAGTTCCCTCCACCAGAAGCATTCAGCTAAGTAATGCAGCAGTGTGACTTGAAGGGAAGGAAATATTTGCTTATTTTTACTTAGTGATTACCAGAGAAAAAAGCTGGTGTTACAAGGAGAAAGAAATTGCACAAGTGCACTTCTTTATGCTGAAGGAAAATATACCAGTAGTGTTTATATAAGTTCTTTGCTGAATAAGGCCATAAGCAGACCTGTAATCTGCTCAGATTCGATTCTCATTTCCTCCCCCAGTAGAATCAGGTTTTTGAGGGGATCAACTTCATTTAAAAGAGACTAGCTGTCTGAAGAAACTGTTGTGCCAGTTGCTAGGGCTTTGTTTGATCAAACTAAATACTGTGAATTGGCTGATTTTTTTTAAAAAGGAGATTTTTAGAGCTAGATTGGTGCTAGAATGCTAAACAAAGGGCTTTTAGGAAAAATACAGCTAATAGAGACCTCTTGACAAAATTGTTGGAGATGGCAAGGTACCTGGAGTTGATCAAAATCTGAAACAGAGAGCAAAGACAAGTTGGAAGTGACTTGAACAAGATAACTCAAGATAGCAGCAATCATCTTGAAAAAGTCCATATTTCTGCAAAAGCAACAGAAAAGAAAGCTCAGAAAAGCAGACCAAAATGTAAACTCTGTAGCGTAAAGGTCTCCCTTGGAGGCAGCATACATGAAATGGGGGAAAGGTTCATTATGTTCATCCTGCCAAGCTGGAGGAGGAAAAAGCAAGACATCTCTCCATTGTGTGTCTCACTCCAATGGTAAAAGAAATGACCAAAGCTGTTAATGAGAAAATATTCTTAGGTTTCATATTTTGGAGAAAAAAATCTGAAGAATAAAGTTAAATGTTTTTGGAAGAACTTGTTAATTTTAAAGTAGATTCAGGAGGTCATGTCATGATTATACCAGAGATGGCCTATATAGAGCTTAGTGCATATGTGATATGAAACCAATACCTGGATGATATTTTCTGTTGAGCAACTGCTAAAATGATACTGTTGGAAACAGGGAGAAATAAAATACGTGTTTGGATATACTGTTTTGCTAAAAGGAGATCTCTGGACATTTTTTTAGGGCCTGATGCCAAACAATATGCAAATACTGCACAGAATCACCATTCCCATACTCCATGAGGGGGAAACGGAGCTAGAAAGCATGATGGAATCTGATTTACTAAATGAGCCAGACCATTTGGTGCTTTAATACCAATTACTATGGTATTCTTCTGAGCTGTTTTTTGGGAATGGGACTTAGAGGCACTATTTTGCAGTAGTTATGATCCTTCCAGGAGGGATGAACTCAGATAGTGCTGATAAATTCCTGCATTTTCCCTTCTGCATCATATCATATATGGGAAGGTCTTGAGTTCATGGTTAGGTGTCACAAGTATGCTCATGAACCCAAATTTATTGCAGTCTAAATCCATGGAAATGGTTGCAGTATCAAATCAGTGTCTGTTGTCAATAATGGATTGAGTGAGGGCAGACAAATAAAAGATTAATCAATACAAGACAGAAATGTTCTTGTTAGTGAAAAGACAGACTGGTGAATGGAAATTCAATCTATATTATGTGGAGGTTACACTCTCCCGAAGACTCAAGTGTGCAGCTTGGGTGTACTGCTGGATTCAGCTCTAAACCAAGATACCCAGGGTTTAATGGTGATTGTAAGTGCTTTTGTTGAATTCATTCCTGGAGCTATCTCTGCTGTTGAAGTTGACACACACTGTATTTATATCCCACTTGGATAGCTTTAATGTTCTGTATCTAGGCCTGCCTTTGGAAGAGTGTTAGGACACTGCCTGAAATGCTGAAGGTAAACTGTTGGCATGAGCCAGTTACGAGGAGAGGAGAACACATGTTCCTTGTTACAACAGCTTCACTGACTACTGGTCTGTTTGGGAACATAGTCAGAGTGCTGGTAATAAACTCAATTCCTATATGACTCAGTTCCAGGATCTCTATAGCTGTTTCCCTGAGTGAGCTTTCCTGGGTTTTAAATGCAGCTATTCCACCCCGACAGTCATATTTGGTGAGAGACCTTCTCAATGTCTACTCCCAGACTATGGAACTTCTGTCCAAGAAGACTAGGCTGGCTTCCTCTCTATTATCCTCCCTTGAGCAAACACCGATATATTCCCATGCGTTTTTGTTGATTGTGTGGCTTCTGAAGAAGAGGCTTTAATGCTGTACTTGGCTATTATGATTGGTTTAATTGTGTTTTAACAAAATTTATTGTATTTTTAGTTGTACCAGTTTTGTAATTGTGTTGTGACCTGCCTTGAATCTCAATGCTGGGGAAAGAAGGGATATAAATTAATTTAAAAATTGCACATCAGATCTCATACCTTCTGAGAAAATTTTATGGTCTCTCACTCCAACTATAGCTAATTTTCCCCAAGTTTTTTCCCCCATAGGGGACACACATACACATATATATACACATGGCTATATACAAAAGCATGGGAGTCAGAGAGGTTGCCACTCCTCTCCGTCCCGTCCCGACAATGTTCCTTTACCCATTGTCAAAGTCCTCGTAAATGGAGATAAACTTCTCAGACAAATTAACAGCTGGTACTTCCTTGTGACTTAAGGAAGTCTGGCAAATCACTGGACTCACATTTGGCTTTTGGGTGCCTGGATCTTCCAACTCAGGAATTACCACAGAGGCGGGATCAACAGGCTGACCTTTCCACTCTTTAAACTGGGAGACATGAAAGAACTTGAGCCAATCTCCCTTCTTCCTAGGTATGTGGACCTGGTAGACCGCAGGAGAAATCCTTTTCACAATGGGGACGGGACCCACCCATTTAGCAGCAAGAGAGTGCTTGTCCTTATAGAAGTTTCTATACAGGACCAGCTGCCCTTCTTCCTGCTAGCATGGATGATGAACCCATCCCAGTCGTTCATCCATCTTTTGCAGGTTCTTGCCCAGTTGGGCTGCTACTTGCCTATGCACCTGGCCTATATGCTGAATCAGATTCTTCACCCACTCGTTGTTCAGAACAATGGGTTCCAAATCTGATGGAATGCTGATGTCAATCCAAAAGGCTTCTGGCAACGTCATTTTATGCCCTGTCATAACCATGTGTGGCATAAAACCATGTGATGCCACGGTACCTCGGAATGCCATCAAGATGATGGGCAGCTTGGTGTGCCAACCCTTTCCTGAGGAGCGCGCAACCTTTCGGAGTGCCTCTTTCAAAGAACGGTTGGTACGTTCAATCTGCTGGAGCTTTGCAGATGGTGCACAACGTGGAATTTCTGGCATATGCCCAGCACCCTGACCAACTCTTGGGTGACCTCACCAGTGAAATGAACTCCAAGGTCAGAGTCCAGGTCACGTGACACGCCCCAGTGAGCCCAAACATTGTTGAACAGCAGCCGCGCAGCTGTACCGGCTGTATTGTCTTTACAGGGAAAAGCCTCAACCCATTTGCTAAAGGGATCAATTACTGTCAAACAATACTTGTTCCCTCTAGGTGTAGTAGGCAAAGGACCTATGAAATCAATTTGGATCCGAGTCCAGGGACCCTCAGTCCATTGATGTTGGATGGGAGCGTTGGGTCTGGTGGGGTCAGCGTTGACCATGGCACAAGATAAGCAATTGTCAACCCACTGGTTAACATCTTGCTTCATCTGGGGCCACCAACCGGTTTCCTTAACTCTGTCCAACGTGACTCCTCTTCCATGGTGTCCCTGTTCGTGAATGAACTGGATAATGTCTCCTCTAAGGCCTCTGGGCACTATCCAGTGGTGCTGGCCACTGGCATCCACAGCCCAGAACACACCATCTGCCTGTTCTATTTTAATGCGGCCAGACTCGTCAGAGCCATTTCTGGCCAACTCAGAAATTTCAGTGTCTCCCTTCTGAAGGGTGCCTAAGTCAAACATTGGCGGGAGCAACAGCTGCTTCGGGTTGACATTAATAGTGGTGATAGGAGCCCCATCGTCCTGCAAAGCAGCGTCTCTTGCAAGAGTATCGACTCGGTTGTTCCAAATACAAGAAGCTGTGCCTTTCTTTTGATGCCCTCAGACATGAGTAACCCATGTAGGGGCAGTTCTCTCTTCAATTTGGGCAGCAATACGAACCCATTTGTCCAGATGGGCTATGGGTTTCCCATCTGCAGTTTTTAAGTCATTTTGGATCCAGATTGGAAGCCACACACTGGCTGCTTTAGCAGTCCAGTCTGAGTCAGTGTAGATGCCGGAATGGACAGTCAAGCAGTTCGTGCTCTAAGATAGCCTTTAGAGCTTCTACTTCCGCCGCTTGGCTGGAGTGGGGCCTGGCTTTCCCCTGTAGGGTGAAGGAATCTGTGACTCGGATCGCTCCAAAGCCTATCCATGGGCTACCGTCCACGTGCACGGAGGAAACGTCACAAAACCAACAAAACCCTGCAATTGAGCCTCTTCGAGAGAAGCTCCCCACTCAACCGGCCAATTGGTTTTAAAGCAAAGGACACTCATGCGTGGCTCCGGTCAAAACTAGACCATAGGGAGCCGGTGGATCTTGCGGCTGCTTTTGAAAATCCACCCCACATGACACCAAGGAAACAGTCCATTTGGCTATCCTTGCGTTGGATACCTGGCCATTCTGGACCTTCCCAGACAGAATATACTTAAGCGGCGTGTCTGGACAATCACACGGGCATCTCCGATCATTAATTCCCGGTGTGTTAGAGCCCAGATTAGTGTGAGGCATGTTTTCTTGCAAGGTGTAAATTTGGTCTCATGGGACCTCAAATTGTGGGAGGCGTACACTATAACATGCTGAGTGCCATTCAATTGCTGCGACAAAACTGCTCTTATACTCCTATCTGAGGTGGCTAGTTGTATGAGGAACGGTTTGGACATGTTTGGGTGCGCCAGTGCCGGCGCTCTCATCAGATCTTCCTTAAGTTGGGCAAATGCCTGCTGCTGTGCAGTTCCCCATTCCCACTGGGCATTCTTTTTCAACAGGGCATATAGAGGCTTTGCCTTGGAGGCGAAAGACTCAGTAAAATTCCTGGAGAAATTGAAAGTTCCCAGGAGCGACTGGAGAGAATGCACCTTTGTGGGGGCGGGTAATTTGGAAATTACCTCGACCCTTTGCGCATCAGGCGTGTGCCCTTCCGTGGCTAAACAAAGTCCTAGGTATTTGACCTCCATGGTCACCAACTCCGCTTTTTCTCTACTGGCCTTAAATCCAGTGTCTCTAAGAATGACCAATACTTCGTGTGTAATGTCTCTAGTTTTGTCTTCCAAATCTGAATGGATGAGGATGTCATCCTCATAGGACAAAATGTGGGCTCATGAGGCTGACTGCAGCCTAGTCCACATTTTGACCACATGTGCATGGCAGATGCTAGGGCTCGAATGGAAACCTTGGGGCGTTCTTTTGAAGACGTACTGTTGCCCTCAGAACGTGAAGGCGAACTTATATCAGCGCATTTCGTGCAACGGTATTGAATGGAAGGTGTTAGCCAAATCCAACACACTGTAATACTTGGCCCCAGCCGCAATAGCAGACAAGATCTCGTTGTATTTGGCCACGACCAACGCAACGGGAGGAGTGACGGAGTTCAGGGCTCAAAAGTCTACCATCATTTGCCACGTTTTACTGTCGGCCTTAAGTACTGGCCACAAGGGCGCATTGCAGATAGATTACATAGGAGTGATGACGTCCCACTGGACAAGACCTTCAATCATCTTTTCTATACCCTCCTCTGCTTCTGCAGGATACTTGTACTGCTTCTGTGGCGGGGGATCCTTGCCCTCGATTAACATGCAAGCACCTTTCACCTTGCCACACTCAATTTTGTCTCTAATCCAAACTTCAGGGAAAGCCTGTACCCACGGATTGCTAACAACACTCTGCACAGGGGCAGGGGCTTTGATGGCAGCACAGCGGTGTACCGTGGAGATCTCTAAGGGTCCTTGATCCAATTGCCATAGGAACCCGTTTGCATAATCCACTGTAAGCTTATTTCCCCGGAGGAATCCGATACCTAAAAGACCTTTCTCTTCCCCATGGTTCTCACAAGCCCACAGTTTAAAACGAAACGTGTCTATGAACATTGGGATGTTCTTCCATGCTTTAGCTAGGTGTCTCCCCCCCCCATATCCGGACAACTGAATGGACTCGGGGGTAGGCTCACCATGTCTCACTAACTTTGGGTGCAGCACATTCAGTGCTGCGCCAGAATCCACAAGCAGGGTGGCAGGAATTTTGTCCCTCCTGGTCCCAGTGCCTGCCTTCACCCAGAACCTTCCCCACCTGTCTGGCTTCAGTCGAGCCATGACATTGCGAGGAAGCCTCCTGGACCAGGGGCACCCCTATTCTTGCAGATCCAGGCTAGGATAGTATCCAGCCGGAGGAGGGCCGTTGGTCACGGCACTGACCAGCTGTTTACCTCCCGCCTGAAGCTGCTTCTCCAAAGCTTCTAACAATTCGGAAGTTGGCCTTTTGTCGAACTGGCTAATGTCCAGTCCGAACTTTCTTAACATGCCCCAGATCTTTACTCTGTCTGAAGAGTAAGTCTGGGCTGTTGGGTCATAACCACTGGACGTCTCCCTGGGAGCACTCGTGTCCACGGTCTGTTTTGGAGCTGAGGGCGGCTGAGAGGAGTTCCCTGCCTTGCTGGGCTGACTGCGGGAATCCTTAGCCTGCCACTGCCTCTTGTCCTGTCTGGGAGGAGGGCGCGAATTCCAATTCCCCTTCGGGATGGAATTCGGAGCTGTCTTCCTGTGTTGGGAATGGAGTTCATAATTAGAGTATGTCACCTCCTGAATCGGCTCCCAATTCCCGGCGTCACATCTATGAGGCTTAGGAGGGGGCTTCAGAGAACCAGTCTCACACAGCAGATCAGCGACCCACCGGAGGTTGTTTCTGAATTCCTCCCAGCCAGTTGTTGCGGGGTCTACCAAGCCCAGGGCCATTTTCATCTCATGATTAAGACCTCCATAAAGGAGAGTCTTAAACTCTATGTGATTGAAATTGTACTCTCCTGGGGCCAAGGGGACCTTTTCAGCTAACACAGCCAGAAGCTGTTTCTGTGCCATGTAAGCCTCAGGGTTCTCTCGGGGACCCTGTTGTTCCATGACATACAGAACGCTAGCGCTCTGTCTGAGCCACAAAATTCTGATCACCTCCCTCATCCAGTTGTGGACCTCCGAGCGGACTAGCTCTCGGGCGGCCACAGCTGATTCCAGTGTGGGGAGTTCTGAAGGGGACATGCACACCTGAGCCAGCTGGGTTAAATCCTGGCCATTGGCAGTGGGGTGGGAATGGATCACGGCATTAAGCCACATGATCCCTGTGGACTTGTTTAGAGGACCAAGCAATGGCTTTGGCGCCTCTCCAGGGAACCCTTGTCTCTATCTCCTGGCTCTCCCGCACCTTGGCCCTGTCTGCGCCTCCCTCTCCTGAAGGGACTATGCTCTTGGTCATTGACCATGTTTCCACAGGCTGGAGTGGGACCCTGTGGTCGCTACAGTCTGGGTTGTGGGGAAGGGTGGCCAGAGCGTCCTCTGTCAGCGGCTCCTCAAGGGAAAACGAGGGGAGAAGCTCAGGGCAGATCACAGAGATCAAAGCCCTCCGTGTGTTAAGTTGGCTTTCCAAAGCCTCGATCTGCTTATGGCAAGCCGTGTGACTAACAGCCTCCTGCTGCTCTTTGACTTGCCCTACCATAAACTTGGCCGCAGACCTGGCGTGGGCAAGCTCAGCCTCCAAAGCGTGAGCTCTCTCCTCCCAAGTCTGAGCCTGCAGAGTGGCAGCACTCAATTTTTGTGCAGTGACCTGCACGACAGACGCGAATGTTACTTTGTCCACACGCAGAGCCTCCATCTCGGCATGAAGCCGGGCATTCTCTTTCTCAGCCTCTCCTAACTTATCTCTGGTCTCTACCAGGGTCCTTGAGGCATCTCTGGCTGTCAGCCAAAGTCCCCAAGCGGCCAAAGCATCTTTTGATGGCCCAAAAGGGTTCTTTGACTGGCGCGCCTGAGCGCACGCCTCCCTTAACATGGCAAAGGGATCTGTCATTTGGAAGCTTGTCTCCTTCCAAGGACGTTTCCCCTTGCTCAAGATCCACTTTTCTAACTTCCCCTTGACCTCCTTCTTGAGCATGAGGTCCTTCACTGCTACCTTGCTGCTCTCAGCCATTCTCAACTGTTACACAAAGGAACCAGGATCTGGAGGGATGGGTAGGATCACCGAGACCCCTGGGGGATTCTAGGGAAACGAACTCTATGGAACTTCGTGAGGGAAGAGGTGTGGGAACCTAACTCCGGCCTGCCCAGAGAAAATCACTTTTGTCTGTCTAAGCCCGGCCTTCTACCTCGACAGCTTAGGGACAAAAGGATGAGGAAATGGTTCAGGGACGAGGAGAGTCACCTAGACTCCGGGGGAAACCTTCACGAGTACTCTGCCTGCCAATGAAGGGGGGAAACGAACCCAGTGGAACTTACAGCGCTGCCTGGCCAAGCAGCGGGGGGAAAGGGGCAAGGAACCAAAACTGAACGGTCCCTAACAGTTTTTTGGGTGAGGGGGCCCTTCCTCCACCTCGGGCAAAACCTTCAGAAACCCTACTCTAGGTCGGGACTCACCACCCGCACCTATTTCCTTAAGGATCGGGAAGCACTCGAATTCTAATTCAGCTGGGACGCACCCGTGCTTTCAATATTACAAATGGGACGCACCTGTGTTTCATGCTAAGGATGGGACGCACCCGTGTTCTACTTTGGGGGGGGATTTCTTCCCTGAGTGCTTTTTTTTGCCTTGCCACTAAACTGTTGGAAGCCCTAGCGCTTCGGATCCCAGCCCACGATAGACCCCAAGTTAGGGATGTGATTCCCAAGACAGCTTGTGCACACCCCTTGCGATCGGTCTTGATTCACTGCCCAAGGAGTTAGTGACCAAGCCGCGGCGGCTGACACACACAAGCCAAGCAGGAAAGGGGAACAGGTTTCCAGCCCAGATAGAGTGGCTCCTGGAGCTCAAGAACACAGACTTCACACGCACACGTGTTCCTTCCTAACAGAGTTCTAGCAACTTGACCGGCCGTCATCTAAGTCTATACCAGCCTAATTTGGGAAGGTTCACGACTCCTACTCAAATAAGGGGTACAGGGGTTGCCTGCATTCTCCACCACTCTGCTCCAGATTACAAAGTTGGAAATTAGTCAAAAGAGCACAAGCTAGCAATACGAGAGGCAGGGCAATGGAGCGAGATCTTTTACCCAAGGTCTACGGGGTCAGGCCGAGTCAAGGAGCAAACAGAAGTAAAATAATTGTTGTTGTTTTTATTAAAATACAGCCAAACCAGTATATGCAACACACTCACACAGAGAACTGTAGAAATAAAGGTTGGAGTTGGATAGATTTTGAGAGGAGGTTTTGGTATGGGAAATACTACACCTGTCCTGAAGCCCGGGTATTCTGAAGAAGAAGTTCGTGGAAATGGAGTTTCTGAGCACGTGGAGCTGAGGGGAAGGCTTGCCGAACGAAGCGGCAGCAAGGCGGGATGGAAGCCAAGAGCGATCTGAGCAATCCAAAGAAGTGCTCAAAGTCAAGGGTTCTTATAGGGGAAAATGTGGCCGTAGGCTAGCCTGTTCTTGGGGACAACAATGAGTTTTGGGCTGGAGACAAAGCCTCCGAAAGGTCAGTATTTTACATGATTGGGTTAAGACCGAATTCTCAATAGAGTAGCCAGTATGCAACCATGGAGTATTCGGCTAGTCAAGCTGCCTGCTCGGGGCAGGGAGTTCTTTGTACGTAGCATGCATACATAATGTGGTACTTGCCTCGAGGTCTCCTGAAGCGGCGGGTCGGCTGTTTCTGGCCTGCCTGTATTTGTTTGGAATATTACAGCGATTAGCGGCCGTGCCTGTATGCGAGCTTGTCCAGGGGCCTCGCAAGCATGTGGAGGAAAAAGGGGTATAGTAGGCCAAATTATTGATATCAAAATGATATCTAATATCCCACAAGTCTGGGCTAGAAACTGCGGTAACACTATTCAGAAAATGCTGTTGCTGAACTGAATATTTCTCCTTCCATAATTGCAACCCCATTTACAGTCTGCAAAAGTAGGGGAGAGGCATTAATGCAATTTCTGTTTCTTAGGAGAATTTTAGAGATTTCAGGGGATGTAGAAATTAACCTAAACAGTTCTGGCTGCTTTGTAAAATTTGCTTCATCTGGAAGCAGTTCTGTAGTAACACCTGGTGTGGGTGAAACAGTGATGATGCAGAGTTTCAGGGGTATTTCTGGAGGAAACAAGTGGCAGCTGGTCTCCAGTCTTATGTATGTATCTCTGGTTACGTCCAGACGTAGTCATATTTAGAGTAGAATGATTGAAATGTTTAGGGCATCAGTATGACTTAAGCCTTATTGATTTCAGTGAGACACCTTTAAGTATAAGATTCCATGTGGTGTCCTGGTTTGAGTGGTGGACTAGCACTTTGGGAGACTAAGGTCTGAATCCCCTAATCCATTGGGTGACCTTGGGTAAATCACACATTGTCAACCTTAGAAGGAGGCAATGGTAAATCCTCTCTGAATAAATCTTTTGAAGGAAACCTTATGATAAGGCTACCATAAGTTGGTGTTAACTTGAAGGCACATAATTTGGATCTGACTTTATTTTGTGATGTGGCAGTGTTCCAAGGGAAAAATGAGCACCTCAGTTTTGAAGTGCTACCATCCTTTTTCAAGATGTCCCTCCTGTCTCATACACACACACACACAAGGCACGTGCAAAAAGGTTGAGAGATTTTATCTGACCTGCTGAAAATTGTTAGATTTTTCCCAACCTCCCAAATTCTACTGAATGTCAAAATATTCAAAATAAAATAGAGGCCAGTTGCTTAATGAAATAGTTGGGTTTCTGGTAGTTTGAATCCCAAATGAGGTAGATTTTAGGAAAGAGCATTTAATAGTGAAAAACAACTGCTTCAAGTGACCAAATCTGCTTTAGCTGCTTTTTCCTCTGATCCAAACCTGATTTGGACAAACTGTGGATGACTTTTATGTAAGTGTTCTAAATTAAAAATTAGATTATATCCATGCAACATATTGACATAGTAACCCAGACTGGTTAATTTATTAGAACCTAACTATTACTAACCGGTCATTTCTGCCAGATACCTATCTTCAAAATGCATTAAGAGATCATATTGCAATTGCTTTAGACATGTTCAACGTTCAGGCTGGAATGGAAGATTAAAATTTCTTATCTGTGGCTCTAAGCTCAGGGCTTAATTGCAAAGCTTTGGTTTGCCATTAAGCCTTGATTTCCAGAGAACCTGGTCTTTTGGTGTTATTGCTATAGCAAGGTTGGAAATATACAGGGAGGCAGTTTAGGCAACCCATCAAAGCATGGTTCCTAAGCTGAGGACTGAGTTGTCAAACTATGGTTAGCACTTATATGTCAAACCATAACTGGAAATCTACTTCAAATTATTAATTATGATTTCTCAATTGATTTACCTAAGGGTGATGCTAGGAACTACTCTTTCTTATTTTTCCGGTTTGATCATTTTGAATATAAGATTTTAAAATTAATCTTTAGGAAGTGTGAACACTGCTGGAATATTTGGAGTTCTCTAAACCGATCTTGCTTGCAGCACCTCATAATCATGGTTGTGAAGGTCTAAAGGTCGAAAAGACTACAGAATTCAATATCCTGAGGATTTCAGTGTTCTTTTTCAGAAATATGTTTGTTTGTTTCTTTTCTCATCTTTCTTATAACCGTGGGACCTAAGATACCTAGAATCAGCTGGAGATAACAGGAAGAGCACTCCTTAGCTGCAAGCTAACGGTCTTGATAAATATATCTTTCAGCCTAATGTTGATGTGAAATCTATAAACAAGCTATGGATTTTTTCTCTGATCAGTTTAGCTGCTTCCACTGTGAGTAGGGAGTTGCCAAGCCACATTCATCAGTGTGCTGATCATATACAGCAAGCCAAGATTTCTGCAGATTCTCAGCTTGTTCTCTTGTGTCATATAAACACTTTCTCCCATCATTCACCCCCACAAGGAGGAGACATTTTCAGTATTAAATAATTGCAGTTCCCTGTGATGTCTGTGAGAACAAGCCAGGATCTAGACAAGGGTGGGAAAAGTAGTATCGGTGAGATACGGTTGGGTGCAGTTCCCATCAGTGTTAGTCAACATAGGCAGTGGTGAGGAATTCTAGGAGATGCAGGTCACCACTAACTGGAAGGTCACACTTTGTGCCCCCCCCCAGTCTATATGCACAGTTTGATCCTGGCTTATAATCATAGGGTTGTTTTTTTTTAAAAAAAAATGGTTCTCTGAGTCAGTTGTGTCCATGATAAGTGAAAAAAAACAAAAAAAGAAGTGTTCTGTCCCTTCCAGCTCTTAAAGAAGGGAGAAGCATTTGAACTTTAGGCTTATTTCCATCCTCTCAATCAATATGAATCAAACCTTTCTCACTCATATGATAGTGTTCATATTTGGCCAAATATAAATATCTTTATTTGCTGCCACTGGTGTTGAGCCTTTTCTTTGTAGGCAGGAATCTTCTTAATAATAATTGAATAATCTAATATCTTTGAAAATGTTTATCTCTGCAGATGAAAAAAGCCAAGATGCAGGAATCGGGCGAGCAGCTGTTAAGGTAATTTGTGATTCTTGGAGGGAGTTTTTTGAACAGCCTTTTCCAAATTCCTTTTGTTTTGTTTTTTTCTATCTTTACTTGGAAAGAGGAACCCTAAAAAAAGAAGCCCAGTCTTTCATGACTGTCTTATGGGTTAGTTAAAGAAAGACTGGAACTGAGTCCAAAAGAAGGGAGTAGTTCAGATGAGGCATTCATTTTCTTGGAACAGATTATTGTTCAGACAAAGGGTAGTTGAATGCAGACAAAACAGCCATCGTTTATACAGAATATTGAGCTCAAATTGCACCCATAATAGCATACCTCTAAAGTGAGGAGCTGTTTGATATATATGTCCTGTCAATCAGAAAATTTCATTGCTACAGTTAAGTTTTGGCTCATCTGATCTTTCTTGAATACAGGAGACATTTCAGAATGGGTTATTTTTCTGTAATATTCCTTGAGAGAGTGTTTTTTAAGACCTTTATTTCTGTTATCATATGTGGAAATTTGAGTTTGGAAAACTGAGTAATGCTGGGATATACAGAACTTTTTTTTTTCAGCTATGAGACAAATTGTTACTAGATTTAATTTTAAAATGTACATTTGCAGCCAGCAGTGAGTATGGCATTTTATGTTTAGCAAGGATATTTATGTTGAAACAGAAAAGGCCACAACTTTATTGGTGAACAGGCCTGGCTCACAACATGAGATCAGATCCAGGCATCAGTCCTGATCCAGGCATCTGTCAGTCCATTCATTGGTCAGCCCATCTGCTGGTCAGTGGGAACCCATTCACTCAGCCCACCTGCTGCATAGTGCAAAAACCACACGGGCGAAAACTACTGTGTGGTTCCCTGGCCACCTGGAAGTGAGGCAGAGCCATCTGCCCCTAAGCTGGGTGTGATCTGTTTGTCTACACTTCCAAAGTCCCTTAAGGGGACCAGGGGTTGGACAGATCCACATGCCCCTTTACCTCCCAACTGGATCCAGCCCCTCCACGTGAAAAACACCCGAAGTTGTGACAGTCAATAGTATCAACAAACCAATCATCTGTACAGATGATTCTATACAGATTCTATACAGATTTCTATACAGAAATCCAGACACTAAGGGAAGATGGGTAGAGATTACTATCTAAACCACATGTATAAACACAAGGCCTGTGGGCCGAATTCCACCTGCCAGACCATTTCATGTGGCCCTTGCACCTCTCCTGCAGCTGTGGCACTCCCCCTACCTGGTAAGCCTGGGAGCAGAAAGAGGCACTCTTTGGATATACTGACCAATTCTGTGACACTTTACAGAGGTATAAGGACCATAAACTATGATCAAATAGCCCAAACTGTTCAAGAAAAGAAAAGTTGATGCAGAAAGAAGGCAGTTTAAAAACCAGTAGTAATCAAATGCAGAGGCAATTATTTAATATGGTAAAAGAGTAGATCTATTTATATAGTCTTACAGATACAGCCAGCCCTTTGAGGGCAACCATAATGCTGATGTGGCCCAAGATGAAATTGAGTTTGACACCTAGTCTAAGCCAATTGATGGTTAGTGTGGTGGGAAAGTAACTCATGTGGTCTGAGAGAGGACCTGAGTGAAGCCTTCACTTGCTCCCAAGCCCCACCCTCTACTAACCAACCAGGCAGCTTCTGATTGGCTAGCCTTCTCATTCAATGCCAGTACCTGGGCTTCTCAGAAAGAGAAACATCCCTGGCACCTGGAACATGATATCTATCCTGACTTTACTTGCAGCCACAATCTCCAAATTGGCACCCCTACTGCGATAGAAAAAGCATTTTTTTTAACAAACAAAATCATCACTGTGTAGGAGTCTCAGTCAAAAATATTTATGCCACTGGAGGAACTGTGCTGCTGTTGTGCCAGCACTGCACCCCGAGCATTATCATTGTTTCCCACCTATTACAATCCGTGTGAATCAGTACACTGTATTTTGATATCTTTTTACATATCAAAATTTTCAACTTGAGTGTGAAATTGTCTTAAGATCCTGATAAGTATGTTGGCATTGATTTTTTTTTTAATCATTTTAATGTCTGATTTGTTTTTAGTAATGGTCCTGATAGCGTTATTGTCCAGTTTGTTTTTTCATGATGTTGTTAGCCAGTGTGAGTGCTATTTGGGGCGGGGGGAGTTGGGATATGAATGTAACAAAAAATATTGATAAATGTTACATCATACTTCCTTGTTTCTGATATAATTGCTAACCTTTGTTTGATTAAACTACGGTGTCATGACTGAAGAAGGAAGGAGGTAGTAGCTGTAGTGAGAAAAAGAATATTACGTCCCATTACTCCTTCCTTGTTGTTAAACTATGATCTAATAAGGAAAGAATTGAGTTTTAGAACCAGACTACAGGCTGCATTCAGACATAAGGACCAAGCTATTTTTTTTAATGTCTGAACCAAAAGTCAGAACCTGTTTTGGACTGCAGTTCCCGGGATCACTCAGTCAAAATAGCTGCGGGAGTTATAGTTCAAAAAGATAACTTTTCCAATAGTGGTACAAATAATGGTTTATGAGAGGATATCAAGGTATCAGATCACAGTTTGAAACTTATTTGCAAGCTCTGTTTAGCTGTGAAACCTCTGGCAATTTGCTGAGGAAATAGATCACAAAGGCAGTGAAACATCTCCAACCCTTGATTTCCTTGATATATGCTTAAGCTATTGTGTTCTTAACTAAGATCAGCATAAACAATTGATTGGCATGATATCCAAATTGTGGAAGTGATTTTGTACTATAAAGACCAGTAACAGCTTCAGTTCTCTATATTGTCCCTTTTAGGCAGGTAAACAACACAGACAGTAGTGATCAGAAACTCGACTCTTCAAATCTTGGTTCAAGCCTGTCCATATCCAGTGAAAGTAAGTGGTTTGGGAAGGGAGATAATCTTTCAAATTGATTAGAAAAACTGCATGCTTTCAGGTATCTGAGTTTTGCATCACAGTCCCTATGATTCTCAGAAATTTATAAAATTTTCATAAGGAGAGGTATTTATTTTTCAAAACAGTTTTTCAAGAATTCTCCCACAGAATCCCAAAGACTTCAAAACTTACTCATGAACCAATTTATTGGTACCGGTATGTTCTTTTCCATTTCTAAAGTGACCCTGCAATCCAAACTCTTGTTCCTCTGATACTGAGAAGCAGTTTTCCTCTGATACTGGAGCCCATATCTACCCAACGTAACTAGTAGCCTCACCGTCTATCTGTCTGAATTTTTTTAAAACTCTCCAAGTTGATGGCAGTCACTACGGGTTATGGTGATGAATTCCATTAGTTCAGCTTTATGCTGTCTGAAAAAGTGCTTTATTAACTGTCCTGAATCTCACACCGTTCACCTGCAGTGAGTGACCCCAAGTTCTGTTATGAAAGTGGAAGACAGGCCTACTAATTAAGAGTCTTGGACTCAGAGTGAGAAGTCTGCTTTTCAAGTCACCACTGAGCTAAGGAGCTCCCTGAGTGACTCTGTTAGTCACTGCTTCTCAGTGTGACCCACCTCACAGGCTTGCTGTGAGAGTTTGAATTTCGTAAGCTACCATGAGGTGTTGGGTGAAATGATGTAATATAAATGTAATAAAATAAAAATCCTTATATAAGCACTACACAGTGCTGGAAGAAAGCATTCTCAGAAGATTGTGTTTTTTTCTATGAGTAGGTTTGCTGAACACTTGGCAAATCCTTTTAAAGTAGTTATCCTCTCACATTGTGATTCTAGTTCAGACAAACCATTTTAGTGAATTGCTAACTACACCAGGAAATGGCTTTTGTGTCCAATTATTCATCCCTTTGTAATAGTTCCTTGCTTTAACAACTCCTTCTTGCAGGAATTTTAACCAGGAATGGTTCTGCATAACTGTGAATACTCATGACCTCTCCTTCCCTCCCCTCTTTTCTCCCTTCATGTGGGCAAGAGATGGAGAGTAAGAGTTCCTTTTAGAACTTTCAATTCCATGTATTCTTCAGAACAGAATGGTACAACTCTAAATAACATTGTATGCAACTTAGATGTTTCCATTAATATCTTCTACACAGTCATTTGTAATGATCTGCATGCAGTTACATGTGTGAATATTTTTCAGTTATGCCATGCACTGACTACATCTCAAGGTCATCAAATGAATATACCTCACAGATGTATTCTGCAAAGTAAGTTGAATAGTTGATTTCAGCATCTTGAGTTGTTCATTTCTTTGAAGCAACTGATGTGTAAGCTTGCATAAGCTTTGAGAATTTTTATGTTTCATTCAAATCACAACAGTTGCTCTCAGTTCCTTACATTGTTATCTATAGTTCCTAAAAATATCCATTAGAAAGGGGCAAGAGAAATACCCTTTTGCAGCAGAAAGTACCATGTTCAGAAGGGAGCTGAGTTTGCCATAGACGTGTTCTTTAAAAATTTCCCTTAAAAAAACCTACTTTGGTTAGATGGAGAAAATTGACCTAGAATTGTACATTCTCATGCAATCTCTCCTTCCTTCAGGGTCAAATAAATCCATTAAACTGTCACCAGGAATGCATTGCGTCTAGAAACATATGGCATTTTCTTTTTATTTTTGGGTTGTGTATGCCTTCTAGGAGAATGCAGTGAACTAGAAGCCACATACACTTCTGTCTTCTGAAAATCTGAATGTGACCAGCAGGGGAGGGCTGTGCTGATATTGGGTTCCTAGGCCCCACTGGTGGTGTTGAAGTCAGCCCCACTTTTCCTTTCCTCCTACAGGGAACAAATTCACTTATATTCTTATTGTTATTTTAAAAGCATTTTGTCCTCCAAAAAGGAATTGTAGAACATTTTGTATACAGTCAATTAAATGAAACAGTTACTGCCTTCAGACTTATCTAAAAGAAATGACACAGAAAGAAAAAGGGGTGAGGAAGGAAGAAGAACAGCAAACCTAAACACCAGTTCTTAAAATTCTTATACTGTGGCAGTGTTGCATTATCCAAAGGAAGGAGAGGGGAGTACACCTCTTTCAGATTGTGTATCTGTTTTAATGTTGCCATTATTGTTGAGGAAAAGATTGAAGATGAGGATGAGAAGTCTTTTTTTCTTTCTCAGACAACTCAGCACTTCTGCTTGTTTACTGACAAGGCATTTTCCTTTTTCACAGGCCATACACACATGTTCTTTCTGTACCTATATCTGAAACGATGGCCTCATATTCGGGTCAGACTCAATACCAAGCACTACAGCAATCACAGACTTACACTGTGTATCCTCAAACAACCCAAGCCTATGGACTACCTCCTTTTGGTAAGTGTGTATGGTGTCTCCAGCCAAAGCCTCTCACAGTGGGGCTGTTGAGGACTTCTGCATTTGTAATCCTTTTAGGTACACCCTAAATACATTACATATATATATGTCTCAAAGTACAACTGTGTGACAAATTGATATTTCACATTCTTTTCATTGTGTGTATCAGCCTCCCACTGCCCAGTGTGTTGGCTACAACTCCCAGCATCTCCAGCAAGTATGGTCAGCAACTGCTACCTGGATGTGATGGGATTTGTGTTCTTGTATGTCTGGCAGATGTACAGAGATAAAGACACATACATGGCTCATGAGGTAAAAGCAACCTTAAGAATTTGGAGTAGGAGAAGACTTATGGAGCAGGTAACCTCAGAGGGGAAGGAAATACAAAATGAGGAGTTTATTAGGTTTAAATTGCATCTGCAGGTGCTACCCAGACAACCTCACTGGTGATCGAAAAGTACTGCAGCCTTAGGGCAGTGAGTATATAAATGTTGAAGGTAGCCAAAAAGCAGCAGCCAGTAAGACCTATGAAGCCTTAAAGATTGCATCCTCCCATATGATTCTGGCTCCAAGTGAAAATTAGACAACTGCCAGATGTTGGGAGGCCACATCACCATCCCGGCCCTGCTGGAACCCTAGACAGCTAATTCCTTCCCCTGCCAATTTTCACACTCCTAAAAAGTTGGGATGTCAATTTGTTTTTTTGTTTTATCTCAAAAGTGTCCGAGAGCACTTGGCAAGGCCAGAGGGAAGGCCATTTTGCTACATATCAGACTTTTTTATACCCCCTGTCCTTTTCTGGCTGGAATTAAGCCCTGACCAAACCTGGAAAAAAAATGACCTCCCCTTTGACTTCAGTGTGTAGCGAAATGGCCAGTAACACACCTCAGAGAAGTTGCTAATGGCTGCTGTCATGCCAAAACAAAAAAAAAGATGCCCAGTTTTGATGGCAAAAGGCATGTGCCATAAAGGCACATACCATTTTGGACCACATGCAGCCTGTGGGCCACGCTTCTTCCATCCATCCTTTTAAGTTATATTTACCTTCTGAGACACTACTCTATATTATATCCTATTGTCAAAAAGGTTTGGTTGTTGGGAATATGGGCTAGACCATTTTCTGTGGCTGTACCACATCTTTGGAAGTCCTAACAAGGTTATAGCGATCGCACCCCTGATAACACACCCAGAAATGTAATTTTTTTTTCTACTGACTTGAAATGATCTTGAATTATGAGACTGAAGTGAAACTTCTCTGTTAACTTTGCTTGTACATCCTTGGTCCTTTGTTAAATGTTTCAATTAATGTTTAAATTGTTATATCATTTTTAAAACATATTATACAAATCAGGGGTGGAAATCATGTCACCCTTCAGAACTTGTTGGACTACAACTCCTAGCATTCTTCACCATTGCTTATACTGGTTAATACTTATGAGACTTATAGTTCAACATCATATGAAGGACTATATGGTTTTCATCCATGTTGTGAAATGTCATGGGGGTACTTGTTAAGGTTGAAAGGTGGTCCAAAAGTCTTTGGGGCAGGGGGACTGACTTTAGGACCCTTCTCTGTAAACAGGAAGCTGCCTTATACCTACTCAGCCTGTTTGTCCATCTAGCCCTGTCTCATATGCTGTATCTGCAGAAGCTCTTTGAGGTTTTGGGCAAAAGGTCTTTCCCGTCACAGTTGACACATGTAAGGAAGTGAACCTCCGTGCCATTGAGCAATGATCTCTCTCAACTACACACAATTATTAGGCTCTGAGTTACTGACAGGTCTCATGAATCTGGATTATTTTAAACATGATTGCCAAAAGACAGCAGGAACAACTAATGAATAGTACAGAAGAGAGTATTTTCCATTTGCACTTGTTCTTAACAAGGAATAGAATAACCAAAGTAAATAACTTCCTGAAGAATGGATTTTAAAAATCCACTGTATTTTATGGGGTGGGTGTTCTGAGTTGTTCTGTTAATGTCTGCGCTGTATTCTTGTGTTCCTCTCTCATATATATTCTTAGTAACAGAAGATGTTGGATATCTCATGCAATAAGAATAATTGAATTAGTTTCTACAGAAAGCAACCCCTCACTCTCACCACCACAGGACACTGTGTGCCAAAGAGCAGTTCATTTGCTTTCAGAAGGGATGCATCTGCTTAAAGACGGTTATCCACATAATGGTGTAATTATGGAAGAAGCACAGTCATCCAGAGAGTGACAATCAAGTTCTTTGCATCAGCTCAATAACATCTTCATAAGCAATGCCAGCACATTTTTTTTCTGGAAAGGCTTGGAGATTAACTTTATCACATCCCTCCTTTCTCTTTTAATTATTTGCTAGCTTTTCACCTCCTCCTTCATTTTCCTCTATGACTCAGCTTTTTTCCCCCCTCTAGGCCTATGCCTCAAGACTTACTTGCACATGCAAAATTAACAATTCTCCATATTTAGGCAATGGATTTGTTACTTTCACATACAGGCAGAAAATTCCATTGGGACACCTGGCTGGACCACAGCCAATTTTGTTTATAATTGGTGCGATTTATCTGATTCAGGTGCACTGTGGCCAGGTATGAAACCTGAGAGTGGTTTAATTCAGACTCCATCTCCAAGTCAACACAGTGTTCTTACCTGCACTACAGGGTTAACCACAAGCCCGTCCAGCCCAGCACATTATTCTTATCCTATTCAAGGTAAAATTCAGCATGGTTTTTTTTTTAAATCTACATGCCTCTTCTTTGTAACTTGGTCCAGCAACCATGAAGAGGGCAGCATGTTTTGTCTTTGTTATGTGCATGCTTCCCTGTGCTTTGCAGGCCATGTTTTCCCCTTCCTCATAGTTTGCCTGCCTTTCCTCCCTTTCTGCTAGTTTGCCCAGATCTGTCTACTGCACTTGAAGAATTTTTCTGTGCTGTGCTTTAGAAACCTCACAGAAGGTGGATAAGACTGTTTGGGAAAGGCAGTGACTGGGCCACAAAGATCACATGCATGTCACTATTCAGCATGTCTGTGTTTGTTTCCTAACCGTGCTGGGTTTAAGTTGTAAGAATGCATAAGGTTCTACCATTGCTCTACTGTTTACTTGATGTATCCACATAAATGATTATTTACTGATTTATTTTAAAGGTTTATTTCTCTGTGTATGATCAAATGATTTCCAGAACTAAGAGCCAGTGTTGTGTATTGATTAGAGTTCCAGGCTCAGGACTTGGGAAATTCAGGTTCTTTTCTCCATTGAGCCATTAAATTTACTGCATGACTCTCAGTCTGACCTACCTTATAGGACTGTGTATATACCATGGGAAGAAAGAGAACCAGGTACATGGCAATGAACTCTTTGCAGCAAAGTCAGAATACAAATGTAACCGTGTGTGTGTGTGTGTGTGTGTAATCATAGCAACTCAGCCACCCTGTAACCAACAACCCTTGTTCCTTTTGCTAGGGGCAGAAACCAATACATTTTTTTTCTCTCATACCTGCAGTCCTGATTTGATTGGCAGTTGAGCCCATTGCTTTCTGGTGGGTGTGTCAAGGAGAAACTCCCTCCAGCAGCACTTTGTCTGTCTACTGGATGGGGCTGTGTTTGTTTGTCTTGTAAGACAGGGGATGTACATTCCTAATTTCCCTTATTCCTACCGAGGGCCAGAGGATGGAGCAGGTTCCTCTTCACTTTCTGGCCCATACACAGTTCTGCTTACATGCCAACAAATCTTCTCCTTTCTGTCTCACAAAGGAGATGTATGAGTCTTTCTTATTTGTCAAGTTTCCTGATTGAGGGGTGAAAAGTGCCACATAAGAGCGTTGGCTTATGATTGTGCTTTCTTATTAAAAAAAACTGATAAAAAATGTATCATTGGGCAAAATTTGGGAAATCAGCAGACAAATGAGTCTGTAGCATTTATAAACAGGTCAAGCTGAGGTTTCCCAAACCCAGAGTTGTTAGTGATAATTTATGTTATTAAAAATCAGTTGAGATACCACTCCACCTTTAAAAAGGTATTGCATTATATTAAGTTTTGGCTACTTTTATTGCGTTGATGCCACACACATCAGTCCTTTAACATTTTCCTTACAATAAATCTAGTTATGATTCAGAGGCATTATAACACACACTTAGCTTGAAATGAGCTACTTGGAAAGCAGTGGGGATTCATTCTGAGTAAACACATGTAGTGTTGCAGTGAGAATTAATTTCACTAGTATCTTGCAAAGTTTTGCAGTTTTCACAAGCCTTGCTGAGTTTCATGTCTTGCAAAGTTTTTACAAGTTCTTTCACTTTTGTGAGATATTTTTCAAAGAAATAGCTGTGTTAGTCTCTCGAAGCATGAAAAGGAGAAAGGGAGTGGGAAAAAGAACTGTGGCAAGGGACATGATCTGCATTTTTCTGGATTCTATTATATTTTGCCCTTTGCCTACGATTGTACGAATAGGCCTTAATATCACTCAGTACTGCATCTGAAGAATTGGGCTTATATCCATGAAAGCTCATGCTAAAATAAAAACTAGTTAAGCTTAAAGGTGCTGCCATATTTCTTTTTATCTCCTCCTCCCCTCCTTCCTTTTTGTGGGATAACAATTTTTTTGCATCATTCTTTCTGTGGTCTTGACTCACTGTGTCTGATCTCAGAGAAACCTAACACCCCTTCAGGAAAGACACAGCGTGATTGCTAGATGAAAGGAACAGTAGAAGGAAAGGGTGAAAAAAGAGATCTTAGCTCTTTATCATTTTGGGGATTCCTAGAACTTGGAAATGTGGCAAAAGTAAAGAAGAAAAAAAGTCTAGAGAACAGAACAGAGGAAGAGAAAGAATGAATTCAGTTGCAGCTTTGCTGTTACTGCTTCATCCTATCCCTACCAGTGGAGTCTTGGAGAAGGAGAGCAAAAGGAGAGGGAAGCAAATAGCATTTTAGGCCCCCATGAATATGTTGGTTTGGTGCCCAGACAAATCACAGCTTAAGACGTAGAAGAAGATGACTAGGGGGAGAAAGACAAATGGGGACTCTCTACTGCTGGAGTCTAAGAGAAAAAGAAATGGGTAGGAGGTAAGTTCAGCAGGGCTTGTCCTATAACTGCGTTTGCCTTTTGCCTTGCCCAGGTCCAGGCACTCTGTGATCAGTTCTGTTATATGACAGTGTTCTCTCAAAGAAGATGTCTGATCCTCTTTCCATGGTGCAGCTTTAGCTGGCACACAGAGGAAGAAAGATATGTGATTGGCTGGCATCCCAATCCCTTTCCTTGTTAGGGAGAGAAATGGATAGAGTGTTGGAGATAGGGTAGCCAACTGCAGAGAGCCAGCATGGGTGGTTTGAGCATGGGCTACAACCCTGGAGACCAGGGTTTGATTCTCCATTCAGCCATGGAAACCCACTGGGTGGCCTTGGTCTCATCACACACTCTCAGCCTCAGAAAACCCTATGATCGGTTTGCCTTAAGGTTGCCATAAGTTGGAAATGACTTGAAGGCACACAGCAACGGCCAACTGCATCAAGCAGGAAGTTGGAGGCTAATTCTGCCACTGTCTTCAATCTGCTATTTGAAGCATTTACCTCACTTTGCTCCATGGTAACACCAGCCCTTGACAGATATAAGTCTATCTCTCAGTTCATCTTATAGCCAAAACCTCCAGATGATTGGTTCACCTTGCTGTTTTGTGCAACACTTCTGTTAACAATGCTGTCTTTCCACCCATGTTGTCAAGGGTCAAAGTGGTATCTAGAATAAATTTTTTAATTAGAATTAAAATCCAACTCTTCCATCTTCTGACACTTTTAAAAAATGGGGAAAAGCTTCAAGGTGTCTATACTAACCAGATTTCAAGTCAGTGGACAGAAATCATGCAACTTTTCTGCAGATCATGGTGAAATAATACTTTATTTTGTATCTCATACTGGTGTATATAACAATCTGTGGTTTCTGAACAGGAATCCTCAGATTTCATAGACTTATTGTTGGCTTTTTTGACATGCGTCATTTAAAAACCAGCCATGGAGAGTGAGAGCTTACTGTTCTGATTAGTATCACACAGCTGTCTCCAAAAGGAGAAAAAAACCTTATCTTGACACAGTGTTTAGATTCATGTTGACGCAAAAGGCACTGCAATACATTTCATCTCAAAAGGTCTCCTCTGCGATCACTGAGCAGACCTTGAAGATTTGCACCTGTCTGATGGAGAACCAGATTAAAATGGAGACTGCTAGGAAGTGGGTTGCTGTGTTTTCCAGCCAGATTGTATTTCAGCGCGACATGTAGCATTAAAAATAGGTCATTTGTTATATCATGTAGCAATGTGAAGAGAGCTGCAGCCAACCAGCTATGATATGCCTAGCAGAGAACTGCAGAACACCTCCCTCAGAACATTTGCCATACGTGGCTTATGTCACTTCAGGAGGTGGCAGTGATTTGTGTTCTTCATTTGTATTTTGACTGATAAGCCATAAATCTAGAGCTTGATAAGCGTTCTGCTTGTTGCAGAGATTGTAAATGAAGGCACATGAGCTAGGCAATTTTCAAATGCCATTTATTGCCTAGAATTCAAGTAAATTTAGATTGAATTTGAAGTAAGCCATCCACCTTTGATGAGGAAATTGTGTGCTTCGGTGTCATCAAGATTTTCGATCTGGCAACTGTTCAGTTATAGCCTACCTGCAAATATCTCTTGTATTCAGCTGATGACCAACATGTTTAACATTGGCATTCTTGCCAAAAAATAGCCCTTGTGCTGTATCATACTTTAAGTTTGTCAGAGTCATGCTGAAGCTCTTAATTTCAATCTGCTTAAGCGAAGTTACTTATTTCTTGGGCTTAGGCTCAGTCGGGGAACTTAGGATCTGTTGGCAACCCCCAGGCTCTTCCCAAGGTCAGAAGACATCTTACCCCTTGAGACGACAAAGTTCATAAATCTAGAGCAGAGCAGTCTGCTTTGATCCTTTTTGTACTATCTCTTTATGGAGAAGATAAGAAACAAGTAAAGTGGAATCAGTCATCACTTTCAAGATCGATCCAGATTCAGCCCTCAATATTCACATGAGAGCTCAAAAGGCCATCTAAGTGCACATCAGCTTCAGACCACTTTTGTCTTCTTCACATAGGAAAGGCAAAGGACAAGGCAGGCAGCCCACAGCTTTGAGGGTGTAGCTTGGTTTCATTCTTGTCCCATCACTCTTCTGAAGGAGCGGGGCTTCAGGAAGGGACCATGTTCTGAGGGCCAGTGGCCTGCTTAAGGACATCAAATTTGACCAACAGGATAGAGATTCCCTCTCTCTAATTTACACCATAGGTTTAAAGCTGGAGTAGGTGAAGTGCAATGTATGGGCTACTTGAGGCTCCAATACCATTTTTATGACTTGCAAGCCCCCCCCCCGCTCTCAAATTTAGTTATCCTTTTTTGTTATTGATTTTGTACTCAAATGGCCTCAAGCCTCGGGGGATATGTTATTGGCTATTTTGCTGTAGCTGTTAACCAGACCACTCTATGCTATTTCCCCTTGCTCTCTATTTTACTTTTCCAACTGACTTTCATTACTTTATGGCTGCCAACATCCTCAGTCCTATTTTGTGGTTTTTTTCCCCCTTTAAAAAAATTAATGAAATGGGTTCTTCTGCAAATCTTTTGCATTCCCAAGGGCGTGCTGATATCTCTCTCTGGACATTTTGGACCTCATCACTTGAGTCTGTTAGTAGGAGTGGTGAAGGTTGTGATGGTGATGGCAGATAGATTATATTTATTTTGGAAAAATAGATCTATGAACTACAGTTCTGGACACCAGGGTTTGACTCCCCACTCAGCTCCAAAAACCCACCGGGTGACCTTGGGCATGTCATGCTCACCCTCAGAAGAAGGCAAAGGCAGACCCCTCCCCCGAACAAGAAAATCCTGATAGGTTTGCCTTAGGGTTGTAAGTTGGAAGCAACTTGAAGGCACGCAACAGGAAACTAAATCACCCTAGCATCCCACTGAAATCATTGGGATTTAAACTAGTCACAATGATTGCTGTGAAACAGAAGTGCAACTCTCTAAGGCTGAATCTGATATCTGTTTGCCTAGGAGTGTGCCCAGTTGTGCTCTGTGAGACTGAGGAAGTAGATATATACAGATCATTACATGGTTAATCTGGGAATATCTCCGCATTGATAACAATACACAATTTAAGTGGCAAGATGTGTTATGGAAGGAGCAAATCTTTGTTGCATACCTTTTTAAAAAATGGCAGATCTTAAAAGCATTTTCCCAAAAAGCTTTTCTGCCACCCCAGCACTGTGTTGCAGATGAACAATTCTGATATCAATGTAGTAGCTCAGTCTATTTTGTTTGTGCCACTGTTTCTTTAAATTCTTCTTTGATTAAGGAAAACACACTTGGGACCAAGAATGTTGAAAATACAGGGTGTTCCTCCTCTTCTTTGCCCCTGTAGTTTTTAACTTAATCACTTGCACGTGAAATGTATTAATGCCTAGCCATCCTGTTAATATTTACAGCTCCAAGTACCAATGCCAACTCAGTTGCCACCTCCTCAGCTTCAGTCAACATTTCAGCATCTGCAGTAGCCAGCATCTCTCAACAGGTATGTTCTCCTGTTACAGAAATAAGCATTAAACTGTGGTCATGCCGGTGGTGGTGAACTGAACTCCAGAAAAGTCTTCCTATATTTTCAGAATGCATACTGTAATACAAGGCTTGCGAAACCCAGTTAACAAACTACAACTCCCATGAGCCATTACCACTGGGCCAAACTGGCTCAGAATCATGGGAGCTGGAGTCCCACAACATCTGGAGGGGAACAAAATTTCCAGGTTCTCCTGTAATATTACTGTGCCAATGTTTCTCTGGAAGTAGATCTCACTATATTCTTTGAGCTTTTGTCCCTACGTTTTTAATTTTTTTTAAGACTGCAGGCTAAATCCCTTGAAGCATTTATAAGCTCTGAGTGAGGTTAGGTTTATTCTTTTGCAGATTTGAATTTCTTTTGCAAATTTGAATTTTGATAGAGAATGGAAGCAGTATCTGAATGTGCAGAAGTCTGTTCTTGTAGATGACTGGATGATCTGAGCTGAGATGGTTCACTTTTGTCCCACTGAAGTTAGAGAAATGAGAATAGTAATGATTAACTTTTCACATTGATTTAGATGTAGGGAGAAACCTGTGTACATTTAAGGAATGTATTGGGGGTCAAAGTTGTGGGGAAGTGGGCTAATCCTGTACCTATCCCACTTTGATGGCCAGACATCTCATCATGATTGTCTATCTGTGTGCGTCTATCAGTATACGTATGTGTAGCTTCTCTCGATGTGGGGATCCTGATTGGGTCAAGATTTGCTCCTATATGTGGAGCATCTTTACACTGCTTATTCACATTGGTCCACATAGCATTATACTAAAGCTTAGAAAAATTACTTTTGGAGACAACTATTTCTGGAATCTTCCAGCAAGTATGCTGTCTGGGGAGTCTGAAAATTAAAATTAAAAAAAAGGAAGGAGAGGAAGGAGCTGCTGGCATGGAATGTCATGTTTCTTCTGTTTGTCCATGAGCAATTTTTCTAAAGTGTTAAAGCTGAAAAATGTTGTACTTGCTGATTACCGTATATACTCATGTCTGAGTTGAAAATTTATGCCAAAAAACCATCCAAGAATTCTGAGTTGACTTATACATGTGTCAATGCAGTACTTGTACACAGGTCAGTGTGTCCACCATGGTGCTGCTTCTGCCCTTTTGTAATGCCTGCTCAAAAAAATGGCAGTGGCAGGAGCTCTTTGGCACTTCCTCACCATGGCAGAGAGGGCAGAGGGGGGTCAGTGCTTCTTTTATGTTTACCTCGGACAGGCTAAACTCTTGCCTTATTCCATCCATGGACAACCTAAAAAAAAAGCTCTGATCCCTTCTCTTCTTTCTACCTGGGTGGTAGCAATTTGGCAGTTCTCTGCCAGGGTAGAGAGAGTGGAGGGGTTTGGGAAGGAGCTGCTCTCTCTGCCGAGGCAGTGGCTCTTCAGGGTTTTTCCACCAGGGCGAGGGTAGTACAGGAGGTTGGGAGAAGCTGAAGAAAATTCCGATCATCTTGAGAGCTTTGTCCATCCATGAAGAATCCAAATGGAGCATCAACTCCCACTGCTCTCTCAGGCAACCTTTTGCAATGCCCGGGTGGGAAAATGGCAGTGACAGACAGAGGCCACTGGCCCCCTGAGACAGCACTGGTGCTTTTGCCTCTCTGCAGAATGGATCCAAGGAGCCCTGTGCTGAGACCCAGAGTTTTGCCCTTGACTTCTCCACAGGTCATATCAAAATCCATAATTTTGGCTCCAAAACCTGCCATCAATTTGTACATGAGGTCGATTTATACAGAGGTACATATAGTAAACAGGGAGCCTATTGGTTAGTTAAAAGGGTCTCAGTTCATTAACAGATTGAGTGACCGCTGCACACCTCATGGGTATAGGTGCAGGTATATTGCCTGTCTTCAAAGGCTGCGTCTTGACTCTATTTAGATCCCAGGGTGTGATCTAAGAGCACATAAAGGATCTCCGTTGTTCAAGCTAAGCAGTTCTGGGTCTTGTTGATGCCTGACAAGAAACCATTTGAGAACTTCATGGCTCTTGCTCGAGTTCTGCATTGAAGGAAAGGCAGCATATAAATACTATAAAAATGTAACATGCAGATTTATTCATATTAATAGAGTGCTCTCTCTCCTGTCAGGATTTTAAGGTAGTGTTTAATCACTCACATTACAGAACAAGTAAAAGCAAATAAAATAACTAATGGTTTTAAAATTTGCAATTGATTAAAATTCCCAGGTGAAAAACATGTTTTAGACAGGCACTGAAAAGATTGTTACATAAGTGCCAAGACTTCTTAAGGAAGGCTTTTCATAGTTGCTGAACTGCTGCTATGAAAACTGAAAGGCCTTGACAGAAGATCTTAAAGCAGACATTGGATGCACACTTCCCATCTTCTGTGAGCTCATTTTACTCTGTAGATCCTTATTTATTCTGAGACAGAGATCACTATAAACCAAGAGTGAGAAATGTTTTGGATTTCAAACCCCACAGTTCTTCTGCCACTGACCATTTTGGGTAGGGCTGGTGGAAGTTGTAAACCAAAGGTTTCCTGTTCTTGTTAACTAAAGGTGAATGAAAATAATGATATTTTTGATGATTTATGCAGTGTGGTTTTAGAATTTTTTTCCCTCTCACTTTCCTATGTACTGTGGAAAACTGTGCTTCTTCTGTTATCCTTTGCACTATTTGATTCTTAACTTTTTAACAGGAGTATCCTACATACACAATTCTCGGCCAGAGTCAGTACCAGCCATATTACCCAAGCTCAACCTTTGGAGTGATAGCACCAGCAGACAGCAGCACAGAGAGCACCACGTTGACAACGACCACGTATCCTTCTGAAAAACCAAATGCCATGGTGCCTACTCAGACAGCGCAGAGACATCCCTCTGGTAATTTGATAGGGAAAGGGCAGACTGCAGAATGGATCTAAGTGTTTATCCTGCTTACACGGAATTCCTTGTGTACATCTGTGTTGAAGCTGGGATGTGTCTGTTCAAAGTTTGAGGTATACAATGAGCCCTCCACTTCTGTGGGGGTTGGGGAGCAAGACCCCTGTAAAAAATGGGAAAATGTGAATAAAAATAACAAATGCTGTTCTGTTTTGTTTTGTTTTTAACTTGAGGACACTTCTCTAGGAATCTCTAGCTCTTCCAACACTATAGTATGGTCAACCTTCAGGGGAAGTGGGCCATAGAGTCACACTGGAGGACATAGCAATGCTTAGAGAAACGTTTCTCCAAGTCTTGCCCCCCTCCGCCCCCACTTCAAGTGCTTCTTTTCTAGTGAAACCTTCCCTCTTGCTGATTCCAATCAGACTGCACAGCCCTTTGAAAACCCTTCTTTGGTCTTCCTACTACTACTACACCAGCCGCTGCCTGGCCAGCTAAAGATGGATCTCAACCTGATTTTACAGCACCACAATGCAAGTGGTGCTTGAGAAGAGAAATCCTGGTGCAAGATGGGCAAGAAAGAAAAAGTATAGGGCCACCCTGCTGAAAAAGTATAGGGCCACCCCCTTTCCCTCTCCTTTCCCTGACCTGGTTTGGACTCTGGGTGTCTGTTCTCCCCAATATGCCTCAGCCCCCTTCCCACAGACATGCATTCAGATTTTGATATGTGAAGTTGTTCCACTTTGGTAGGGGTCCTGTGCCCCTAACCTAGCGAATGTGGAGGGCCAACTGTATTGTTGTGTTTCATGCTGCTTCCAAACATCTGAAATCCTTGATGTTTGACACCAATTGTCGCTTGCCATTTTAGTTGCTGATTTGTTGTTTATCTTTTGCATTTTTGTTTTATTTAAATTATGTAAATACAGTGTTTTTGAAACATAGGATAGAAAAGCATAAAATACTTTAATCTTGCTGTTTCTTTTTGCTAGGGGACCCCTCATTACCAAGAGCTACAGCAAGTAAAGACACAGATGAACAGTCCAGGAAAAATGTGACTGGGAAAAATAGAGGCAAGAGGAAAGCAGATGCTTCTTCACCACAAGACAATGAACTTGAAGTTGGTTTTCAACTATTTTTACTCCCTCTCACCTTCAAATTCTTTCTCTTTCAAAATTTTAACAGAATGTGGAAAATCATGTAGAAGGTGTGGAGAGGGATGTAGTTACATAATTACAGACTCTGAACTTAGAAGTCTTAAACGTTTCCCCCTTTATTCATTGTAAATTGTGATATGCATTTATTTACTTACTTCAAATTGTGGGCAGCCAGACCTGCTGCACTGTAGGGCCTTTCTGCTGCTATTGCTGAGTGGAATGTCCTGGACTTCAGTCTCAAAGTTCAGCCCTGATGGCACCACTGGTGAAAGTGAGTGGACAGATTTGGAACTGTATACAAAAAGGACCTGAAAATAAACTGTGGAGATAGAAGAAGTTTCTCAGTAAAGCAATTTGTTAAGCAAGCAAAAGCAGTAAGCCAAGCCCCAGCTGTAAATACAGCCAGACCTCCACATTTGCAGTTTTCACTTTCACATATTTGATTATTTGCAAATCTCTCCACTTGAGTTTCTTTTCAAGTGCATCTTCTTTAGGAGAACCTTCCCTCTCAACGTCTCTGATCAGGCCATACAGCCCTTTAAAAACCTGCCTCTGGTCCTCTTCTTCTGCCACTGGCTGCTACCTGGCCAGCTAGGTACAGCTTACAGCCTGATTTCTCAGCACCACACATCCTCTCCCAGTGCCCCCCCCCCACACACACAGGGATGGAGATGAGCAAGAGAGAGGAAGTATAGGGTCACCATGCTGACCCATCCCATTTGCCTCTCTTTTCCCTGAACTGGCTTGGACCCTGGATGCCCACTTTTCTCACCATGCCTTAGCCCCCTTCTCTCAGAGGCACACACTCATTTTGATATTTGCAGTTTTTCCACTTTTGCAGGGACCCTGTGCCCCTACCCCAAGCAAATGTGGAGGGCTAACTGTGAAGTGAGAGGCATTCTAAAGGAATCCTGCCTACTAGTCAAAGGAGCTGGTATTGCAACACCTTTTTTATTTTGTCTAAAGAAAACTTTGAAGGCCAGACACTCTAGCTTATAGCATCAAACTAAGTTAGGCCTCAGCCTTAGACCTTAGAACCCCTGACATTATCTTCTTAAGAATGAAGTATGTAGTTTGTTCAATATGGTGCCATTAGCCATCATGCCCAGTTGGAGTCACAATGGTCCCCTTGTCCAGAGAAAAGGTTGTTAAACCTCTGTAGCCTCTTTAAGTTGCTAAGATGGGAGGTAGGGAGGGGGGAAACACCACCACCACCACTGACACCTATTGTTTGTGATTTCTTTCTCAGCGAGTATTTCTGTGGGACTTGGATGAGACCATCATAATATTTCATTCTCTTCTCACAGGATCATATGCCCAGAAATATGGGAAGGTACAGATGCCTTTGTTTTTACTTCATTGTTTCATCTTTACTTTGAGTTTATATGTACAGATGTATCTTGTCAAAATTCTGTGACACTGTGTCATGAACAGTGCTTAGAGGGAGAGGTGAGACAGGGAGACCCTTCCATCAGCCAGCTAACTCATGGCTCCTCCCATTTGAGAACTGTCTCTATCAACAGCCATTTCACCTGGCTGTCACTGAGGGGTGGGCAAAAGAGGAAGTTGCCTCCCTCAGCTCAGCTGAGACCAATGGCCATTTGGTGCTTTCTTTCCTCAGTTTGTCTTGGCCAGTTGCCAGGCCACCGGAATTGACTTATTTTCTTTTTTCCTTCCTGCTTCATTTTCTTTCTTTTCTTTTCTTTTCTTTTCTTTTCTTTTCTTTTCTTTCTTTCTTTCTTTCTTTCTTTTTTCTTTCTTGTGTGTCTATCAAATTATGAACTATTATTATAAACTGTGAACTGCTCCAGAACACTGGCAGAAATGCAGTTTTGCAGGGGAGTTGAAGTTCATGGGGCTTGCTTCTTCAGTGAGTGTGTGTTGGATTGCAGCTTTATTGTGTTTTAAGTGTCTCTGTTACGCATAGGCATGATAGCAGTTGCAGGCATGAAGGAGAGAAAAAATGTTAACCTTTTTAATCTTCTTCAAGATTTTGAGAGTATGAAATGTGGAAGTGTGATTCCAATTCTTCTTCGTGGTCTCTGTGCCTCATACAATAGGAGCTTTCGCGCCTGCGCGGTCACGTTCGGAAGATTCTAGAGCTCGCTGGCTTGGCGGAGGGAGCCCCTCCCCCCGGTCGTACTGCGCATGCTCCTCCCGCCGAGCTGCGGTCTCTCCTCAGTTCTTTCTTGTCCGCCTCAGCGTACAGAAGGTTCTTCTCGTTGGCTTGCATTTCTTGCTGCGTAGTTGTTGGATTTGGATTCGGAATTGACCTCGGACTGTTTCTTGACTTCCCTTCGGTTTTCGGTACGTTTTCACGGTTTTTCTTTTTGGACTTTTGGACTGTTTTTGGCTTTTTCCTCGGCTGGGTCTTCGACTCGGCGCGGCGTCTTCGGACTCTCCCCCTCTCCTCGCCCTTGCCCCGCGGTTTATGTCGGCTTTGTTCAAGTCCTGCGCCTCCTGCGGAAGGAAGGTCGCCCTTTCGGACCGACACTCGAAGTGTCTTTTTTGCTTGGGTGAGGGGCATAACGTCCAAACTTGCCCCGCGTGTAGGGAGTTCACCCACCAGACACTCCGTAACCGGGCGGCGAGGTTGAAGTCTTTTTGTTGGGAGCAGTCTCTCCGCGCCCAGAAGACCGTCCCCGCTCCGATGGAAAAAGGACTTTCTCCACCCTCCTCCTCCTCTCCAACGGCCGCCGGGACCTCGGTACCGTCGGTATCTGAAGCCCCCGGTACCGGTGATGAAGCTACCGAGGATCCCGAAGATCTCGGCGAGTCGGCCCCGAGACGACCCGCGGCCTCCTCTTCGAAACCGCTGACTTCTGCGCAGAAGAAGCGCCCTGCTACCGAGGAGGTAGCCAGGGAAAAGAAGAGGAAGAGGAAGGAGAAGCGGCACCCTCCGGAGACCGCCAGGCCACCGACCCCGCCGCCTACCCAGTTCACGGCAGAGTCGGCCCTCTCCGACGTCCCGGAGGAGGAAACGCCGCAGGCCCAGGAGATCCTGGAGCTATCGGACGACGACCAACCCGTCGAGGCCGCCCAGCCTCCGAAGCTAGTCGTGGAGACTGTGCCGCCGAGTCGCCGTCCATCTCCGGAGCGCCACGTGGACACCCCGGGCCGGAGACGTTCCTCCCCCCGGCGTGGCGAATCCCGATCTCCGGGCCACTGGCCCAGGCCTCCATCCCCGCGGTATCGGGAGATGCGCCTGGAGAGCGTGCGCGCGGGCGAGAGCGCTCATTCCCCCGGCTACTTGGGGAGATATGCGCTGGAGCAAGGATGGCACGAGCCCCGGGCTCCTCTATTCTTACTCGCCCTCCTACCGGGACCGCTACCATCCGGACCCTAGATACTGGTCCCCGCGGCCCCGCTCCCGCTCGCCGCATCGGGAGCGCCACTACTCCCGCCACGGGCGATCGCCGAGGCGTGGGTCCCCGAGCTCCCACGCTCCCCGGGAGCCGTCGCCCCGCCACAGACCGGTCTCCCCGCCGCCACGGACAACGGCCACGGCGACCAGGCCGACCCCCCAGGCCACCCCGGCCCGAGCGGAACCTCGGCCACGTCGACGACGCAGGCGGCGTCGCACCCGAGACCATCGGTACCGCCCCCGGAGACCGTGCAGGCCCCGACGGTACCGCCGGCCGCTCTGCCGACGCAGCCGGCACAGCAGCGGCCTAGAGAAGGGGAGAAGACCGCGCGCTCGCCATCCCCGTCCGACGAGTCCTACGAGTCGGACTCGGACTCCGCGGAATCCACGCCGTCCTCCCACGAGTCACCACCGCTGGACTTCGGAGACCCGCTCCCGGAATCGGCGCCGGAGGACGTGCGCCAGTTTTCCGCAATCCTCCTCCGGATGGCGACGGCGCTCGGCCTCAAGGTACGGAGCCCGCCCCGCAGGCGCAGGACCCGGTCTTCCAATACCTCGAGACCCGGCCTCCATCGACCGCGCCGCTCCCGTTCCTCCCGACCCTGGCGGACGCGTTGAAACAGCCTTGGGCGAAGCCGGCGTCCGCACAGCCTATCCCGCATAGGCTCGAGCACCTCTACAGGACTCAGAGGAAGGTGCGGAGTTCCTGTTCAACCACCCCGTCCCGAACTCCGTGGTGGTGGAGTCGTCGCAGACGCGAGGTGGCAACCGGGCACACACCACCCCGCCCGCCCAAGAAGGCCGGAAACTCGACGGCTTCGGGAGGAGGTTCTATTCGGCGGCGTCCTTGGTGTCCAGGACCGCCAACACCATGGCCTGCCAGGCGGCCTATCATCGAAACCTCTTTGACCGCCTGGGCCCCCTCCTGGCTGACTTCCCGGAAGAGTCCCGCGCGTCTGCCACGCAGATTTTCGGAGAGGCCGTGGCGGT
This sequence comes from Ctenosaura bakeri, assembly GCA_948474755.1. NCBI lineage: Eukaryota > Metazoa > Chordata > Lepidosauria > Squamata > Iguanidae > Ctenosaura > Ctenosaura bakeri. The sequence continues at coordinate 66,121 of CAOLHI010003810.1, forward strand.
GGCTACCCAACAGCTCGCCACCTCGAGGCACGCCGTGGAGGCTACCTCGAGGGTGATGGTCGGCGCCGTGGCCCTCCGACGCCACGCGTGGCTCCGCTCCTCCGGACTCCAGGAGGACAGTCGCCGGAGAATAGAGGACCTCCCCTTCGACGGGCAGGGGCTCTTTCACACATCCACGGACGAGGCCATGGACCACCTCGTGAAGGCCCGGCTGACGGCGAGGAAGATGGGGATCAACCAGCCCCCAGGCTCGCCGGTCCTCCCAGTCCAGATCGTCCTGGCGGAGGTCCTCCTCGTCCTCGGCCTACCAGTCCCGGTCCCCGCGCTCGACCGCCTCGAGACCGCCCGCGGCGCCCGCCCAGAGGAGGCCCTTCCGACGACAGCCTCCACCGTCGAAGAAGTCGTCGTCTTCCGGGGGAGGGCACGCTTTTGATGCCTCCCGCAGGACACCACCGATGCCGTCCTTCGCCCCTCCAGCAGACCTCATCCATCACCCGGACCTGGCCAGACACCTCGACCGATGGCGCGAGATCACCACGGACTCCTGGGTACTTACCATTGTCCGCCTGGGGTACGCCATCGAGTTCCGGGATATTCCACCACGGGGCGTCTACTACTCCACCCCGGCCAGCCCGGCTCTGCTGGAGGAAATCCAGTCCCTGCTCGACAAAGGAGCGATCGAGAGGCTTCCGCCTTCGGCCAGGACCACCGGCTTCTACTCGAGGTACTTTGCCGTACCGAAGGCGGACGGGTCCCTACGCCCCATCCTGGACCTGCGGGGAGTGAACGAGTACATCCCTCCCAAGAGGTTCAAGATGGTCACGCTACCGTCGATCCTCCCATTCCTACGCCGAGGGGACTGGCTGGCATCCATAGACCTCAAGGACGCCTACTTCCACATCTCGATCCGCCCCCAGCACAGACGGTACCTGCGCTTCGCGATCGACGGTACCAGCTACCAGTACCGGGTTCTGCCCTTCGGACTCTCCACCGCACCCCGCGTGTTCACGAAGTGCATGGCTCCCGTCGTCTCCTTCCTGCGGACGAGAGGCGTCTCGATCTACCCCTATCTCGACGACTGGCTATTGGTGGCGTCCTGCAAAAGACAAACTTTACAAAGACATTCACCTTACCCTGACGTGGCTTACCCGGCTCGGGCTCAAGGTAAACCCCAAGAAATCCCACCTCGAACCCACCCGCCTCCTCGACTTCATCGGGGCGACCCTCGATACCGTGGCGGGAAGGGCCTACTTACCGACGGAGAGGGCTCGGACGCTCACGCGCGCGGCGCGGGCGGCCACCCAGGCCCCGACGGTGTCGGCCAGGACGCTACAGCAGCTGCTCGGCTACATGGCGGCGACCACGGCCGTCACCTACCTCTCCAGGCTACGAGCGCGACCCCTGCAGCACTGGTTCGTCAGGGTCTTCGACCCGCTCCGGGACGAGCAGTCCCGCCGCTACCGTATTCCCCCGAGATCCGGCAGACTCTCCTGTGGTGGCAGTCCCACCGGAACCTGATGTCGGGAATGCCGTTCCGCCAGCCCAGGCCCTCGGTCACGATAACGACGGATGCGTCCCTGCTGGGCTGGGGGGCCCACGCCGGGGACCTCCGGGTCAAGGGCGCCTGGATGGACGACGAGACGTCCCTCCACATCAACGCTCTGGAACTCCTCGCCATCCACAAAGCCCTGATGGCGTTCCGGCACTTGGTGGCGGGCCGCGCCGTGTTGATCCTCACCGACAACACGACTGCCATGTGTTATGTGAACAGGCAAGGGGGGACCCACTCCACCACTCTCCTGACCATCGCGCTCGCCCTCTGGAACTGGTGCGTCTCCCTGAGGATCCACCCGCTGGCGGTTCACCTGGCGGGGCAGGAGAACACCATGGCGGATGCTCTCAGCAGGGACACCTCCTCCTACCACGAGTGGTCCCTGGCCGACGACGCCTTCCGGATGCTCCGACACCGGTGGGGCGAGCCGACGGTCGACCTCTTCGCGACCAGCCAGAACGCGAAATGCCGACGCTTTTGCTCCAGGGCGGGTCACGATCCCCGCTCCATCGACGATGCGTTCCAGATCCCGTGGGACAAGGAGCTCCTGTACGCCTTCCCGCCGTTCCCGCTCCTCAGTCGCGTCGTCTCGAAGATCATCTCGGACGGAGCCGACGCGATTCTGGTGGCACCGTACTGGCCGAGGCAACACTGGTTCGGCCCTCTGATCGAGGCCTCGCGGGGGAGGATCCTCAAGTTCCCGCTAGCGCCGGACCTGCTCTCCCACTCCAACGGCCAGGTGCTGCACCCGGACCTCCCGGTATTGGCCCTCCATGCCTGGAGGATATCGCCGTAGACGACCCGGCCATCGGTACCGTCTTGACCGCGGCGAGGAAGGAATCGACACGGAGGAACTACCACTATAAATGGCAGCGGTTTGTCGCCTTCGCAGAGGAGCGACGGGAACCGACGTCCCCGGCCGGCCTCCGGACCGTCCTCCACTTCCTCCTCCACCTGCGACAGCAAGGCCTCGCCTTCACATCGATCAAGGTCTACCTCGCCGCGATCGTGGCGTACCAACCGCCGGGATCGCCCTCGGCGGCCCTCTTCCGGGATGATACCGTCAAGCGATTCCTGAAGGGCCTGCAACATCTCTACCCGCCGGTATCGCCCCCGCTACCGTCGTGGTCGCTATCGCTGGTGCTATCGCAGCTCACGAGGCCGCCCTTCGAGCCGATGGCGACAGCGGACGACAGGCTCCTGGCGATGAAGACGGCGTTCCTGGTGGCGATCACCTCGGCCAGGCGAGCCGGGGAACTGGCGGCGCCACGCTCCGACGACCCCTTCCTGGTCTTCCACCGCGACAAGGTGATCCTCCGGCCTGACGTCTCGTTCCTGCCGAAGGTGGTGTCCACCTTCCACCTCAACCAGGACATCGTGCTCCCGGCCTTCTACCCCGAGCCGACCTCGCCCCTGGAGCGGGCCCTGCACTCCCTGGACGTCCGTCGGGCCCTCGCCTTTTACACGGATAGGACGGCGTCCTACCGACAGACTCCACACCTCTTCGTCTGCTACGGCAGGCGGAAAGAGGCCACAAGGTATCATCCCAGCGACTCTCCAAGTGGGTTGCGCAGGCTATCCACTTGGCATACCAACTGGCCAAGAAGCCTCCGCCGGACCTGCTTCGGGCCCACTCCACCAGAGCCGTGGCCACGTCCGCGGCCCTCCTGCGAGGGTCGACCTGCCGGAACTGTGTCGTGTGGCGACCTGGGCTCAACCGTCGACCTTCATCCGCCATTACAGGCTCGACTGCCGTTCCAGGCAAGATGCCCGGTTTGGTCGTGCGGTGCTGGCCTCTGTCCTCTAGGGTCTGGGACCTGACCCACCATCCTACAGGTGAGCTATACAGTCTCCTATTGTATGAGGCACAGAGACCACGAAGAAGAAGAACAGGTTGCTTACCTGTAACTGTAGTTCTTCGAGTGGTCATCTGTGCCTCATACCACACCCGCCCTGCCTTCCCCTCTTTTTCAGGTCCCATGTTCTTCGGCGGACCAGAACTGAGGAGAGACCGCGGCTCGGCGGGAGGAGCATGCGCAGTACGACCGGGGGGAGGGGCTCCCTCTGCCAAGCCAGCGAGCTCTAGAATCTTCCGAACGCTACCGCGCAGGCGCGAAAGCTCCTATTGTATGAGGCACAGATGACCACTCGAAGAACTACAGTTACAGGTAAGCAACCTGTTCTTTCATTGCTTTTATAAGTACATTGGTATTGTATGGCATATGTCTTCAGTCTGTACATATATTTCATGAAACAGTAGGAGAAGTGAGCCATGTGACAAAAGGTGACCATGTGGAATGTTCTTGTTCAGTGCTCCAGTTAACCCTGCCTTCTTTCAAGATCCTCCATTCCATTTCCACTTCCTTCCTCCATCTGCCCAGGAATCAGTCAGCATTCTATCCCTAATAAGCATGCTCTGTTGTCACTGAAGTGTTTTGATGGATACGTCCTCCCTCCAGGTTTTTCCTTTTCACGCTTCTGCAAACCTTGAGGTTGCCCTGAACCTGCTGATATCTCCCTTTTGTGTGTGTATGCTGCCATTTTGGTTATGTAAGGATCAGTACTTACAGAATTGAGTTCACTAATAGTTATATAAAAAGACTGTAACATTACTTTTCATTTAAAAAATCCAAAGTGGTTTGCAATAAAAATAATATGTGGTCTTGCCATTCTCTGTAGTGTTAGAGGAAATTTTTTTTGCATACCAGACTAGCTTACTTCTTAATAGAGAAGCCTTTGATTTTATCCAAACTATTTTGACTTAGAATTAGGGCTATAGGGGTGAGGTTACAATCCTATCCCTCTCCCTACAACCCGTGGAAACTTTTGCTTGAGGATCCAAGCTCTCCCTGCCCGAAAGGCTCCACATAGTACTTACCTTATCAGAAAATTAGCTGAGGCTTACACACTGGTAAGTGAGGGTATGATGCAGCCACATGTCTTGAACTGGATGGATGCTCTACTTAAGAGAAGTATCAAGTTTCAGGAGCATCTTGTTTTATGTTGAAAACTCTGAGCACTTTCTCTGATTGATTTCTATTGATTTTGTGTCTGTTCTGACTGCTAGGATCCAACTCTAGTGATTGGGTCTGGATTGACTATGGAAGAAATGATTTTTGAAGTTGCTGACACACACTTATTTTTCAACGACTTAGAGGTATGTATGGTTCCTTTCCAAATTGTTACCTTAAACAAAAGCAGAGTATCATAGTAATATTTCTACTGACCTAGAAAAATAAAACACATTCTAAAGAGGAGTTGTGGCATCAGCAAGAACAGAAACAGCATTAGACACAAAAGCAGAGTAGAACCCCAAATTTATAAATGAACTGCTTGGACTGCTTGACAATTAAGAATCTTCCCTGTATGCCACTGTAATTACCGAGGCCAGCCCAACAGCATCCTCTTTACAGGAGAACATGCAGCCTTTCAGATGTTGATAGGCCTTAAATCCCGTCAGATCAGCTAGCGTGGAAAATGATCAGGGATGATGTGGGACTTGTACATTTCACACTGCCCCAAGCCACTGTTTTACTGGACTTCAGATGGTTGACTTCAGGGTTCTGGTAAACAACAAAGTATATCCTGCAAGTCTCAAGGCTGCTGGTTCATGCGTTTAATTTAGGAATTGCTGTAGGGTTGTTTTAATAAATTCATAGTTCATCTATGGCTTTTAGGGATGTTACTCTTTTATTGTTGGCAATGTAACTAGTGATTCTGTAGGTATATTGCTTCTTTGTATGCCCCTTTTGCATATAATTTAGAAAACATTTTAAAAAGAAGAGTTTAGAAAATTCATAGCATTTATTTTATTAAGTAAATGTGATTTAAAATTATCTGGCCATTTTCTTTACACATAGCTTATATAGCAACATCTTGGCAGTTTTGTCTGCTGCATTTGCAATTACAAATGGAACTGAAGTTTTGCTTTCATTTGGATGAGCTTTCAAAAGTATCCATAGTTTTTGTGTTTAACTGTAATGTCATCCAATTTCAAACAATAGGTTTGTGACTGTCCCAAGAACAAATTTGGGAAGTGTCAACAAGGTACAGGGACAGAATATTTAGCGGCACTGAGCAAAAGTGGCTCTTGTATTGGCAACCAACACAGCAGAGAGAAACATCAGCAGAGAGATTCTTCTTCGTGGTCTCTGTGCCTCATACAATAGGAGCTTTCGCGCCTGCGCGGTCACGTTCGGAAGATTCTAGAGCTCGTTGGCTTGGCGGGGAGCCCCTCCCCCTCGGTCGTACTGCGCATGCTCCTCCCGCTGAGCCACGGTCTCTCCTCAGTTCTTTCTTGTCCGCCTCAGCGTACAGAAGGTTCTTCTTGTTGGCTTGCGTTTTTCTTGCTGCGTAGTTTTTGGATTTGGAATCGACCTCGGACCGTCTCTCGACTCTCCCTACGGACTTCCCTTCGATTTTTGGTACGTTTTTCACGTTTTTTCGATCTTTTTTCGCCTTTTCCCTCGGCTCTTTTTCGGCTCGGTGCGGCGTCCTCCGACTTTCCCTTCTCCTCGCCCTTGCCCCACGTTTTATGTCGGCGTTGTTTAAGTCCTGCGCCTCCTGTGGAAGGAAGGTCGCCCTTTCTGACCGACACTCGAAGTGTCTTTTTTGTTTGGGTGAAGGGCATAACGTCCAAACTTGCCCCGTGTGTAGGGAGTTCACCCACCAGACACTTCGGAACCGGGCGGCGAGGCTGAAGTCTTTTTGCTGGGAGCAGTCTCTCCGCGCCCAGAAGACCGAGTCCGTTCCGATGGAAAAAGACCTTTCTTCGCCCTCCTCCTCTTCCCTGACGGCCGCCGGGACCTCGGTACCGTCGTGTCGAAGCCCCCGGTACCGGTGATGAAGCTACCAAGGATCCCGAAGATCTCAACGGGTCGGTCACGAGACGAGCCCGCGGCCTCCTCCTCAAAACCGCTGACTTCTGCCCAGAAGAAGCGCCCTGCTACCGAGGAGGTACCGAGGGAGAAGAAAAAGAAGAGGAAGGAGAAGCGGCATCCTCCGGAGACCACCTGGCCGCTGACCCCACCGCCTACCCAGCCCGCGGGAGAGCCGGCCCTCTCCGACGTCCCGGAGGAAGAAACGCCGCAGGCCCAGGAGATCCTGGAGCTCTTGGACGACGACCAGCCCGTCGAGGCCACCCCCTCCCAGCCTCCGAAGCTAGTCGTGGAGACTGTGCCGCTGAGCCGCCGTCCATCTCCGGAGCGCCACGTGGACACCCCGGGCCGGAGACGTTCCTCCCCCGGCATGGCGAATCCCGATCTCCGGACCACTGGGCCAGGCCTCCATCCCCGCAGTATCGGGAGATGCGCCTGGAGAGCGTGCGTGCGGGCGAGCACGCACTCCCCCGGCTACTTGGGGAGATATGCGCTGGACCAAGGATGGCACGAGCCCCCGGGCTCCTGACTATTCCTACTCGCCCTCCTACCGGGACCGCTACCACCCGGACCCGAGGTACTGGTCGCCACGACCACACTCCTGCTCGCCACCACGGGAGCGCCGCTACTCTTGCCATGGGTGATCGCCCAGGGGCAGGTCTCCGAGTTCCCCACGCGGCCTGGGAACCATCACCCCGCCGCAGACCGGTCTCCCCGCCGCCACGGACCACGGCCACGGCGACCAGACCGACCCCGCAGGCCACCCCGGCTCGAGCGGGAACCTCGGCCACGTCGACGACCCAGACGGTGGTACACCCGAAGCCATCGATACCGCCCCCGGAGACCGTGCCGGCCCCGGCGGTACCACCCGCCGCTCCGCCGATGCAGCCAGTGCCGCAACTGCCGAGAGAGGAGGAGAAGGCCGCGGAGCGTTCGCCATCCCCGTCTGATGACTCCTACGAATCAGACTCTGACTCCGCGGAATCCACGCCGTCCTCCCATGAGTCACCGCCGCTGGGCTTCGGGGACCCACTCCGGAATCGGCCCCGGAGGACATGCGCCAGTTCTCCGCAGTCCTCCTTCGGATGGCGACGGCGCTCGGCCTCAAGGTAACGGAGCCCGCCCCGCAGGCGCAGGACCCGGTCTTCCAATACCTGGAGACCCGACCTCAATCGGCCGCACCGCTCCCATTCCTGCCGACCCTGGCGGATGCGCTGAAGCAACCCTGGGCTAAGCCGGCGTCCGCGCAGCCTATCCCACATAGGCTTGAACATTTTTACAGGACCCAGAGGGAAGGAGCGGAGTTCCTATTCAACCACCCTGTCCCGAACTCAGTGGTGGTGGAGTCGTCCCAGACACGGGGTGGCAACCGGGCCCACACCACCCCGCCCGATCGGGAAGGCCGGAAACTCGACGGCTTCGGGAGGAGGTTCTCTCGGCGGCGTCCCTGGTGTCCAGGACCACCAACACCATGGCTTGCCTGGCGGCCTACCACCGGAACCTCTTCGATCGCCTAGGTCCTCTCCTGGCTGACCTCCCGGAAGAGTCCCGCGCGTCCGCCACGCAGATCTTCGGGGAGGCTGTGGCCGTGGCCACCCAACAACTCGCCACCTCGAGGCACGCCATGGAGGCCACCTCAAGGGTCATGGTCGGTGCTGTGGCCCTCCGACGCCACGCGTGGCTCCGTTCCTCCGGCCTCCAGGAGGACAGCCGTCGGAGGATGAAGACCTCTCCTTCGACGGGCAGGGGCTCTTCCACACGTCCACAGACGACGCCATGGACCACCTCGTCAAGGCCTGGCTGACGGCGAGGAAGATCGGGATCAACCAGCCTCCCCAGGCTCGCCAGTCATCCCAGTCCAGGTCTTCATGGCGGAGGTCCTCCTCGTCCTCGGCCTACCAGCCTCGGTCCCCGCGCTCGACCGCTGCCAGACCGTCCGCGGCGTCAGCACAGAGGAGGCCCCACCGGCGGCAGCCTCCGCCGTCCAAGAAGTCTTCCTCGGGTGGGAAGGCGCGCTTTTGATGCCTCCTGCAGGACACCACTGATGCCGTCCTTCGCCCCTCCAGCAGACCTCATTCATCATCCGGACCTGGCCAGACACCTCGACCGATGGCGCGAGATCACCACGGACTCCTGGGTACTTACCATCGTCCGCCTGGGTACGCCATCGAGTTCCGGGATATTCCACCACGGGGCGTCTTACTACTCCACCCCGGCCAACCCGGCTCTGCTGGAGGAGATCCAGTCCCTGCTCGACAAAGGAGCAATCGAGAGACTTCCACCCTCGGCCAGGACCACCGGCTTGTACTCGAGGTACTTCGCCGTACCGAAAGTGGACGGGTCCCTACGCCCCATCCTGGACCTTCGGGGAGTAAACGATCAGTCCCCCCCAAGAGGTTCAAGATGGTCACGCTGCCATTGATCCTCCCTTTCTCCGACGAGGGGACTGGCTGGCATTCCATAGACCTCAAGGACGCCTACTTCCACATCTCGATCCGCCCCCAGCACAGGCGGTACCTGCGCTTCGCGATCGACGGTACCAGCTACCAGTACCGTGTCCTGCCCTTCGGACTCTCCACCGCACCCCGCGTGTTCACGAAGTGCATGGCTCCCGTCGTCTCCTTCCTGCGGACGAGAGGCGTCTCGGTCTACCCCTATCTCGACGACTGGCTATTGGTGGCGTCCTGCAAAGACAAACTTTATAAAAACATTCACCTCACCTTGACGTGGCTCACCCGGCTCGGGCTCAAGGTAAACCCCAAGAAGTCCCACCTCGAGCCTACCTGCCTCCTCAACTTCATCGGGGCGACCCTCGATACCGTGTCGGGAAGGGCCTACCTACCGACAGAGAGGGCCCGGATGCTAGCCCGCGCGGCGCGGGCGGCCTCCCAGGCCCCGACGGTATCGGCCAAGACGCTGCAGCAGCTGCTTGGCTACATGGCGGCGACCATGGCCGTCACCTACCTCTCCAGGCTCCGAGCGCAGCCCCTGCAGCACTGGTTCGTCAGGGTCTTCGACCCGCTCCGGGACGAGCAGTCCCGTCGATACCGCATTCCCCCGAGATCCGGCAGACTCTCTTGTGGTGGCAATCCCACCGGAACCTGATGTCGGGAATGCCGTTCCGCCAGCCCAGACCCACGGTCTCGATAACGACGGACGCGTCCCTGCTGGGCTGGGGAGCCCACACCGGAGATCTACGGGTCAAAGGCGCCTGGATGGACGGCGAGACGTCCCTCCATATCAACGCTCTGGAACTCCTGGCCATCCACAAAGACCTGATGGCGTTCTGGCACCTGGTGGCGGGCCGCTCCGTGCTGATCCTCACGGACAACACGACCGCCATGTGTTACGTGAACAGGCAAGGGGGAACCCACTCCACCACCCTGCTGACCATCGCGCTTGCCCTCTGGGACTGGTGCGCCTCCCTGAGGATCCACCCGCTGGCGGTTCACCTGGCGGGGCAGGAAAACACCATGGTGGATGCCCTCGCAGGGACACCTCCTCCTACCACGAGTGGTCCCTGGCCGACGACGCCTTCCGGATGCTCCGACACCAGTGGGGCGAGCCGACCGTCGACCTCTTCGCAACCAGCCAGAACGCGAAATGCTGATGCTTCTGCTCCAGGGCGGGTCACGATCCCCGCTCCATCGGCGACACGTTCCAGATACCGTGGGACGAGGGACTCCTGTACGCCTTCCCGCCGTTCCCGCTCCTCGGCCGCATCGTATCGAAGATCATCGCGGACGGAGCAGACGCGATTCTGGTGGCACCGTACTGGCCGAGGCAGCACTAGTTCGGCCCCCTGATCGAGACCTCCCGGGGGAAGACCCTCAAGTTCCCGCTGGCGCCGGACCTGCTCTCCCACTCCAACGGCCAGGTGCTACACCCGGACCTTCCAGTATTGGCCCTCCATGCCTGGAGGATATCGCCGTGGCGGCCCGACCATCGGTACCGTCCTAACGGCGGCGAGGAAGGAATCGACATGGAGGAACTACCACTACAAATGGCAACGGTTTGTCGCCTTCGCAGAGGAGCGGCGTGAGCCGACGTCCCCGGCCGGCCTCCGGACTGTTCTTTACTTCCTCCTCCACCTGCAGCAGCAAGGCCTTGCCTTCACCTCGATCAAGGTCTACCTAGCCGCGATCGTGGCGTATCAACCGCCGAGATCACCCTCCGCGGCGTTCTTCCGGGACGATACCGTCAGGCGGTTCCTGAAGGGCCTGCAACACCTCTACCCGCCGGTATCGCCCCCGCTACCATCGTGGTCGCTATCGCTGGTGCTATCGCAGCTCACGAGGCCGCCCTTCGAGCCGATGGTGACAGCGGACGACAGGCTCCTGGCGATGAAGACGGCGTTTCTCGTGGCGATCACCTCTGCCAGGCGAGCTGGAGAACTGGCGGCGCTGCGCTGCGACGACCCCTTCCTGGTCTTCCATCGCGACAAGGTCATCCTCCGACCCGACGTCTCGTTCCTGCCGAAGGTGGTCTCCACCTTCCATCTCAACCAGGACATCGTCCTCCCGGCCTTCTACCCTGAGCCCACCGAGCCCCTGGAGCGGGCCCTGCACTCCCTGGACGTCCGTCGGGCCCTTGCGTTCTACACGGATAGGACGGCGTCCTACCGACAGACACCTCACCTCTTCATCTGCTATGGCAGGCGCAAAATAGGCCACAAGGTATCATCCCAGCGACTCTCCAAGTGGGTCGCGCAGACCATCCACTTGACCTACCAACTGGCCAAGAAGCCTCCGCCGGACCTGCTTCGGGCCCATTCCACCAGGGCCGTGTCCACGTCCGCGGCCCTCCTGCGAGGGGTCGACCTGCCGGAGCTGTGTCGTGTGGCGACCTGGGCCCAACCGTCGACCTTCATCCGCCACTACAGGCTTGACTGCCGTTCCAGGCAAGATGCCCGGTTTGGTCGTGCGGTGCTGGCCTCTGTCCTCTAGGGTCTGGGACCTGACCCACCATCCTACAGGTGAGCTATTCAGTCTCCTATTGTATGAGGCACAGAGACCACGAAGAGAAGAACAGGTTGCTTACCTGTAACTGTAGTTCTTCGAGTGGTCATCTGTGCCTATACCAGCCGCCCTGCCTTCCCCTCTCTTTCAGGTCCCATGTTCTTCGGCGGACCAGAACTGAGGAGAGACCGTGGCTCGGCGGGAGGAGCATGCGCAGATACGACCGAGGGGGAGGGGCTCCCCGCCAAGCCAACGAGCTCTAGAATCTTCTGAACGCTACCGCGCAGGCGCGAAAGCTCCTATTGTATGAGGCACAGATGACCACTCGAAGAACTACAGTTACAGGTAAGCAACCTGTTCTTTTTTATTTTGCAAAGCTCCTTTGCAAAATCTCAGAGAATAAGGCGTTACTTTTAATGATAGACCATAGCTCCATGGTTAACATGCTTTTGATACAGAAGGCTTGAAGCTCAGTCTCTGACAACTTCAGGCTGTCCAAAACTTGGAAATATTGTTTTTTTTATTGCTAGGGAAGCACGGGTTTAGGAATTCTAGTCCAAAAAAGTGAGTTTTCCAAGTGCTGGCTTTGCTTGAGACCTTGAAATACCACTGCTAGTAAAGAGTACACAGGGCTAGGCTTCAGTGGACAAATAGTCTGACTTGGTTTAAGGCAGCTTCTTGTGCTTTGATTTTTGTTTTTTTTTTCTCATTGCAGGAGTGTGACCAGGTTCATGTGGAAGATGTAGCATCAGATGACAATGGGCAAGATTTAAGGTAATATGTTCTTTTATTTGTTATTCACAAGAGCTAACTGAATAACATTGTTGCACTTGTTTTTTTAAGCCAACAAGATTATACTTTTTTTGTGGTCTCCCAAACAAAATCTAAACATATGCTCTGTTGTACAACTGCTTGAATGACATACAGACCAAAGAATGTAAATGAATTGCAGCTGTTAGTCCATCAATGCTCTCAGTCAGGTATGAGGAACATGTGGCTTTCCAAAGGTTGTTGGATTATAATTCCTGTCATCTTTCACTATTGGTTGTGCTGGCTAAGATGATAGGGGTTGTGGTCCAACAACCTTGAGTGCCAAAGAATTTCATCCACGAATAATTGGCACAGTTAGATATTATGAGAAGCATCCAAATTTAGTAATACATAAAGCAGACACCCATCAAAATCAATGGGACTTGTGCTAATTGTGACAAACACAAATCCAATTGATTTTGGTGGGTAAGCTCTAGATATGACTAATTTTTATTGTGTTTGTTGTTATTGTTTCTACTTGCCTCTCCCTATGGATTGAGGCAAGGAAAACATTAAAATACAGCAATAGATAAACACATAACACAGTTAAAAACATAAGCACCAACTATGGTGCCAGTACAAACCTTTTAGAAGAAGCAGAATGAAAAGCTTATACTAGGTCAGACCATTGTCTGTGCAACCCAGTCTTCTGAGCTCTTGAGTGGCAGCAGCTTTCAGCAGTTTCAAGAAGAGGTCATTTCCTTTACCTGCTCCCAGATTCTGTTTAACTGGTACCTGAGATCTTCTGAATGCAAAGCTTATAGTCCTTTCTCAGCTTCTGCATTTTGGGTGCTTCAGAAAGCAGCCTAGGAGACAATACAAGATATTAGGAAATCCGAGGGAAACTTCCTGTGAGCAAGGGCCTTCTTAACATGGTCCCATGTTTATGGATTTCGCTCCTTAAGGTTTGTGTGATTCCATTACCATTTTTCTCAAAACTTAGAAGAATTTTAAAATTTCTTTCTTTATTTTGTTTTAATTATTTCTGTTCTGTGTGCTTTTAGTGCATTTTAGATACGTTTATGCAATATTTTAAGAATGTTAATGTAGAACTTGTGTTACTATTGGTAGATTCCCTTTCATAACATTCTTTGTAAGGCAATGTAGCAATCTGCAAATACATAAATTCCCTTGGCCATCATGATTTAATTTTAATTGAATAACTGAGCATGAGGTAGGGCTTTGTCCTGATCTGGGAAGGAACAGAGTGAGTCGAAGAATAAAATGTTGATCTCACAAAATATCCTTAGCTTCCTTCAATCACATCTTTAATTTGTGCACTGCTCTTTGACCTAAAAATGTTCAAAGTAGCAACCAGTAATAAAATAGATGTTAAAAACAGCTTGGCTAAAACCTAATATTGTGTAAAAACAAATGAGTTAAAAATACAGTTAAAAACTCAACAGTAGGAGATGTAGTCAGCACTCAATTGGTTAGATTTCCTTTTATTTCAGACCTAAGGCCTACTGGAGGGAAAATGTTTCTCTTGCCTATGGAAGGACCACAGAGAGGAAGCAAACCTAACTTCTCTTAGCAGGGAGTTCCACAGCTCGAGAGTAGCCAGAAAGATAGCCTTCTCTTGTGCCCGTCAGACAAACCTCCAGCGGTGATGTGTCTAAGAGAAGGACCTCTTTTGAAAATGTTAAGTAACTGTCTCATATTAAAAAATCTAGTCTTTCTAACACTCTACTTCATAGCCAGCACTTTGATATTCAGGTTTTCAAAAACCACAAGAACTGCAAGTCTGAGTTCAGCAGACCCAGAAGTAGAACCAGGGAGGTTCATATGAAGACTGTGTTTTGCTTTGGATGGGAAAAAGAAGCACAGAATCTCTCTTTCACTGTAGGTGTTAGAACTGAAGTAGATGTTACCAGTGTAGCTAATCCAAACCTTGCAATTTTGATCCTAGCAATTACAATTTTTCCACGGATGGCTTCAGTGGTTCAGGAAACAATGCCAATCATGGTTCAGCAGGTGTTCAGGGTGGAGTGGATTGGATGAGGAAGTTGGCTTTCCGCTACCGGAAGGTGCGTGAGGTGTATGACAAATACAAAAGCAACGTAGCAGGTGAGTATGAGCGGTACCTGTGCACCCTTGCCACAGGCTGAGGCTATGAGCAGTAGGCTACAAGGAGAGATTCCATGTAGATACGATTCTGTCATTGTTCAAGTTTTTGTATGGTAAAAAAGTGGAGCGAGAACTGGCCAACTCGGCCTGGGTGAAGAAGGGCTGGAAATGTTACTTTTTGACTATGACTCTCAGAACCCATGAGACAACATATGCCAGTGGGTTGGGGGATTCTGGGTATTATAGTAAACAAGGTTGTACTAGGGTTTGCATTCTGTCCATTTTTTGTATGTAAGATCCTGCTAACCTTTTTGGTGATTGCTAAAATTTTCACATCTGTTTTCTGTTATGTAGAACATTTTTATGCAATATTTTATTTCTATAAACATTTATAAACCACCTCAACTCCCTTGTTGCAGAAGGGCAATTTAGAAAATTTTAATGTACGTAAAAGAAAGAAAAAGAAAAAGGGTTCTGTTGCATGCATGGAGACAGAGTGGCTGCCATTTTCATAAAGTCATTTTAAGCTCTGAATGATTCCCTGCTAAGTTAATATGAGGCATAATGTATCTGTGTGTACCTTCTGTAGCTCTCCTGAGCCCAGAGAAGAAGGACGCTTTGCAGAGACTGAGGGACGACATAGAAATGTTAACAGACTCCTGGTTGGGAACAGCCTTAAAATCCCTACTGCTCATTCAGTCCAGGTACATAGATAATAACAGTAGATTATCAGACACTATATTGAATATGGTACTCTTGTCCCTTTTTACAGATTTTAGTGTATTGAGGAGTGGTGCTGTTACTTGTCTCATATACATGACTGTGTAGAAAAGTCTTGCCTGAATTATAATAGATTGCCACATCTCAGTGGAGAACTTTGTGACTAGGTGCTCACACAACTATCTGTCCTTTAAGATGTGTCAGCCTGATTCAGTATTAATGTTATTCTGTTTTTCCTTTCTATTTTATTTCATCATTATTATTTCAATTTATTGAAATTTATTGACATTGAAATTTTTTCAAAAAATTACATCATACAAGAACCAATAAAATATTAGCAACAGTCCCTCCTTCCTCTTTTAAACTTGTGTTGTTCAATATTAAACTAGTGTTGTTCAATATTATTCTATACTGAGTATTGTATGCATATTAATGATTTTTAATATTAGCTACTCAATACATTCTGCTAAGTGTGCTAAGGAAGCTGGTTAGTTCCAACTAGAGTAGACTAATCAGTTTTGAATAGTGATTCAACTTTTAGATAAATCCCATTGATTAAATGAGTCTGCTCTTGTCAGGACTAACAACAGGATTAAGGATACCGTTTCAGCTATGTGCTCTGCTTGTAGGCTCCATTACCATTGAGTGTCAGATGGTGTTATTTTTACCATGCTGTGACAGATTAAGATTCTTCTGTTCACGCAAGATTTAAATATGTGGGCCAACTTAAACTGAACTCTGCATTTGGTTTTTATTGTTGAATGGTGTTTACTTTTTGATGTATTTTAGTGAGTGCCAATCAAGCAAAATCAAAACAGAGCTTTTTGTAGAATTGTTTGTTCCTAGCTACTTGATCTTACCCTCCCTTGTCCATACAAACAGAGCTCCTATGCATGATGGTGTTTTTTTGTTTGTTTGTTTTTTGTTTATCTTGTAGGAAGAATTGTGTGAATGTTCTCATAACAACCACTCAGCTAGTGCCAGCTCTGGCCAAGGTCCTGCTGTATGGACTAGGTGAAGTGTTCCCCATCGAAAATATTTATAGTGCAACAAAAATAGGTAAGTCATGACAATGAATGGCTTCTTTTTGAAGCTGTTGATCTCAGTGATGCTGTGAGCTGGCAAATGAGTGCAAAATGGGAGTGGAGAGAAGGGTAGTGTTCAATATCAGATGCATACTACCTCTTCTTCTGTGTATTGAGAACTGGGGGATGTAAGTGAGAGGGTGATAGTGCACTCCTGTGGACTCTCCAAAGGTTTCTGTTTAGCCACTGGGAGGACAGGATGCTGCACGAGATAGGCCTTTGGTCTGCCATAGCATGGCTCTTCCTATACAGACATCAGTGTTTTAAGTCAACCACAGCATTATTTTGCAGAGGCATGTACTACTGTTTTATCCAGAGCCATATGGGGAGCAGTGTGGAACTTGTGGCTCTCCAGTTGTTTATTAGACTGCAGCTCCATCATCAGTTACCTCCAAATTTGTTGGCCAGGGCTGATGGGAGTTGCAGTCCAGCAACATGGGAGAGCATTGTTATGTCAGCCATGTTTTGGAGCAACAGTTTTGTATCCAGAAATACAGCTCTAGCTGCCCAGATGTTAATGCCTGCTCTATAGTTCATGGAGAAGCTATGCTGTATTCCAGCAGTGCTGAAACATCTGCAGAGGTCTATCTTATGAACTGAGGGACTTAGCTGCTTACACCCTGCAGTAGTCCTTGGAAAGTACATGCATTTTGATCCATATGCTAACAGGTTGTGTTTCAGAGTGGAGCTTGAGGAAATAATTTTTAGGATATCCCAGCCAGCATGTCTAGTTTCCGTGTCAGCTGGTGGATTCTAGGAGCTGAAGCCTAAAAAGTAATCTTTTATCAGTGTTGAAAAGTACATATTTTGAAAAGTTCAACTTCTACGTCCTCAAACTTCCATTCAGCCCAGCCATCCTAGTTTTAAACAGAGGCAAATGTTTCACACTTCTTATGAGGAAACAGGATACAAATTTTATGTATTATTTGACTGTATTGAGTGCTGTTTTAGTTGATCATTTTAGAATGTATTAAAAAGATCTTCAGTTCATTAGACAGAATATTTTGAATTTATTTCTTGTAAGTACAACAACAATGAATAGCACCTTCCATTTTTAGAAGACTCCATTTCCCTGGAGTGAGCAACTTGTGCCCCTTCAGAGATTGGTGGATTGCAACTTCCTTCAACCCAAGCACATTTAATCATTCACTTACTAGTTCACTCATAGGATTAACTAAGATTTCTTTCATGTAGTGACAATCATCACTGAGCCAGACATACCTGGGAGTTATGTAGAAGTAGTAATCCCTGAATTTTGATTGCCACAATTGCGAGATCAGTAGAGATATATGTAAAATTCCAGAGAGGTAAACCTGTTAGTTATAGCAAAGATATCAGACAAATTCCTCCTATGGCATGCCAGCTCTAGGTTTGAAGGCTTCTTTGTCAAAGTGTCCGTGGGTTCTATTTATGGGATCTGATGAGCTTACTTGAAACAACCAAGCAGTAGCAGTAATAGCACTTGAAACAGCTGCAAACAGGTGAATCTAACCTCCATTTTACTTTATCATAATGTCCCCAGTGTACTGTTCCCTTGAGGCATTGTTAGAGATTAAAATGGCAAGCTATTCCCAGCTATTCAGTAGCAGCTGGAGCACTGTGCCAGAATGTTTTCCTAAAGGGCTTCCAGGGCGTGGTATTAGTACTGAGCCCTGTCAGAATGTTGGGGCCTGGGTAGCTGCCCGAGGATACTAGTTGGAAATGCCATCTATGCTGAACCTGTAACATTCCTTCAGTTGTCATCACAAAGCTGCATGTGCTTCCCTGGCAGGCAAAGAGAGCTGTTTTGAAAGGATCGTATCTCGATTTGGGAAGAAAGTCACATATGTGGTAATTGGTGATGGACGTGATGAAGAAATGGCAGCCAAACAGGTGACTGCAGGACCCATTTTTCTTGCTACATTTTTCCCCAAGATGTATCCACCCCCATTTTATTTCCCCCTTTATGAGCCTTTGTCTTGTCTGCCTCAGCCACTGTGTTTTGGGGTGCCCTGTATTTTCTTTTTCACATTATTTCATTTCTCAGTGTGTTTGGGCAAGCTTGAGTGTCCCTAGATGACATGTACCTTTTAGAATGGAGAAATTCAGAAGGCAGTGGAAGTTCTTTATAGATTCCTGATCAGAAAGAGAATTGAGTATTGTCCCCAGGCAAAGACTCACAGGGAACATCTGTATCCTCTGTTTGGTGGGTGAGCTGGTAGTGCGTCAGCAGCTGCTGTCAAAGACACATCCCTTTGTCTAACAATAGGACCTTAGCCAGTTACCTCTTAACCTTTCTTTGTTGGTTCCTGCCATTCCCTTGTGGTGAAGCCAGCAAATTGACAACAACAATCTATACTGTTTTAATACAAAGCCATAATGAATAACAAAAATACAGTCATTACAATACAAAAATAATAACATTTTTATACTAAGAAAAACACATCATATTCATATACAGGGTATTGTAACAATATTTTAAAACAGTAAACAACAACTAAACACCACATTATAAAGTGGGCTAAAAATTCAGTTTCTTTCAAAAGGAAATCCAGAGTCAGCTACCTGATTTAAATCTCAGTGTTGTTTGCTAGAGATTTTAGGCTTTAATTTGACTTAACAACCAAAGTGGCAGACTGCCATTTGGAATGTGACAGATTTATCTTTATCTGATAGTAAAGAGCTGTCTTGTATCCCATATTTGGAGAAAGGTGAGATATAAATAAATATAGATAACAGGATGATTCATTTGTTCTGATCTATTCTGCCTGAAAGTTGTTCTGAAATAGGCTGCAGACATTGTTCTGCTCAACCACAGTATAGCACACTGAAGTATTACATGTGCCAAGTTCTGAACAGACTCATGATTACAAAGACAAACTCTTTCATTATAAGGAGTCCTGTTGCAGCAACCTTCTAATTTGGCAAGAGGTAATATGTTCAAGAACAGCATAAAGCTAATTAATATGTACATTCATAACAAATTGAGAGAGCAGATGTGCTGCAGTGCTTAGAGAACTGGACTGGCACTTGGATGAGCCAGGGTCTAGTTCCCACTGAGCCATAAGACTCAATGAATGACTTGTCACATTCTTTCAATTTAACCTAATCAGAAGATTTTAACTTAATCACAAGGTGGTTGTGAAGAGGATAAAAGCAAGGAAGAGACTGTGAATGTATGCTATCTTGAGTGCAATGGGGAAGAGGAAGGAAAGTAAATGATGATGTTTCTCTGTGTTGCAGCATAACATGCCCTTCTGGAGAATCACGAACCATGCTGATCTAGTGTCCCTCCACCAGGCCCTTGAATTGGACTTTCTGTGAAGAGCTGGGTAAAAGGCAGATTGGCATAACACCCAAATGGCCCCCTTGTGGCTTAACAAGAACCTGCTTGGGGACTTCCTTTTTTTCATCCAGACAAAAGAAATGTAGCTAACAGAGGTATATAGCAGAAGGCACTGCACCATCGCATTCCCAGGAGAGCTGCCAAAGAGCCTTGACAAGTCATGCAGGTGCTTCAGTAGTGTTCACTGGGTTTTGGAGTAGGGAATATTTTGACTCAGCAGAGCATCCCAGGTGGAATAATCTCCAGCAGCAAAGACCTCTCTCACTGTGCAGACATTTGTGGTGTTGTAATTAAAGGGGGAAAAGGCAGTACATTTTTGCAGAATACTGGTTGTCACCTTTACATCGCTATCAAGCTTTCAAATGTAAAAGGAAATTAATAGTTTGTCTGTTTTTCAGAACAGGGTCCAGGAAGGCTTTCTTCATTTTTGCAAAGCCAAAAAGAAACTTCCCGTTTTCAGGGAAAAGTGACAAAAATCTATCTGTGTTTGGGGCACTGAACATACTCAGTGTTTCCTTTGATCTTTGATACCAAGAGGGAATGGCTGTATTCAGTTCCTTGTAAACTTTTTCTCTAGCAAAAACTTTTTCTCCATTTTACCAACTCCCTCAATAGGTTGTATTTCAATGAAAATGATACCAGATGAGCAGAGTAATAGAAGAAGAATGTGATGCCTAATAGGTTTGGGGATTCCGATTTCATCCTCCTTTTCATTGGCCTGCTTGCATAAGCCAAGGATAAAAAAAAGCCCCTCTCAAGACACAATATAACATTTCAGCAAAACTTTCTTTTAATTTGCCAGTATTTGTCATGACTGTCTGACTTCCCAAGCAACATTTCAGCTTGTACATCCTGTTTCTGTTGAAACCCGATTCTGCTTTCAGATTTTTGTTATGGGAAAGGACTTCAGACCTGCATAATAAATCCTATTGTTCAGCAGGTGAGAAGAGGCATTTCAGTTTCCACTTTTTGGCAGTTTAGTATTTGAACTTGTCACTATGGCAGGTTCAAACATTGGTCTAGGAGAGAGGGGAAAGAGAAATGGCCTCTTCTCACTAGCATAATGGAAGCAGAAAGTCGGTAGGTGGTGAGAGTCCCTTATTCTTCAGAGGACAACTCTGAAATTTCAGCCTGCTAGATTCATTTATATACTGGTTTGGACAGAAAAAGACAAATCTGGTAGCTCTCAAGAAAGGCTCCTGTGTGGTTTAAGACCATACAATTAGAACTTGGAATAGTTTTTTTTTTTTTGTATTCCACTCTCAGACTGGAACATCCAAAAGTAACTTATCCAGAAAATAGAATGCTGAATTGTGAAGTGACACCCAACCTCCATGAGCTCTATCTTGATTATCTAGTCATCTACTCTCAAACTCTTTGAAGGCAAAGGAGTATTCTTCTTCTTCCTACAGTAGCATTGTAGCAATTTCTTTCTCCATGGGGACATAGCATATGCTGGAGGCATGGATTCTGGGCAAAGATGTGCACCAAAGAGGGAAACTTTCTTACTTTTTCATGTACAGAGAACTACAAAACTGCCTTGTTTCTTAACATTTTCACAGTCAGCATCACCTGCAAGCTCATTGACAACAGTAGAACAGTATTGAATAAAAATGCATTTGCACCTGAAACACTCTGCCCCATTGCTCTGTCTTTCTCTGAATTCCCCCTCTTTGCTACAGGCTGTGCTTGACTTCAGAATCAACTCTGTGCCTTAACTTCCATCCTAAGTCTTGGCCTGGTAATGTCACAGGCTGTATAGAGCAGTTGTCAGTCCATATTCACAGTTAATTTTAATAATGCATTTACTTCTAAAGTGCTTTCAGTAAGCATAGCCAGTGGAGGTGGAAACTGGCAAGTGTTACTCTGAACTTTACTTATAGAAACTGTTTTGGAAACCTTCAAGATTTCAGAAACGTCATAGGCCCTGTTTGTGAATTTTTCTCCCTCAGATATCAATATTTATATGCTGTCTTTTCTGATGTATGTGAACTTCACTTTGCCTCAGTCCCTCAGGTGATGGTACTTTCTTTCCTGTTGATTTTAATAAAGGATGCTCTGGCTCTTTTACCACTGAATTTTGCTGGCTGCCTCTCTTGGATCTTCATAAAGAACCTGGAAACAAGTAGAGTTCTTGCCTCCTGTTCTTGGTTCCTGGGTTAGCTAACAAGGACCAGCTCATTTTATTCTAATGCATAGTCAGCTCTCTGCATCCCTTAGGTCTTAAGGTGGTGGGGTGCAGGTCTGGATTTTTCATCTCTAACTGGGTCTGTGGTTTTCATTGCAGCCTTGAATAATCAAAAGTCCCATAAAGCACCAGAGGCAGTGGCTGTGATGGAGGCCAATGTGTTGGCTGACATAGAATACAAATACTTGTTCACCCTCAGGGTCCTGCCAGTGTCCAAAATGGGTGTCAGCTGTTTTAATGGTTTTGATCGGAGGGCCTTAATGCCTATAGATTTCTTGAGCATCATGTTCTGTGTAATGGGAATTGTCCTGTGAACTGGAAAAAAAAATAAAGTCTTTTATTTTCTATTAAAAAAAGTAAAAATGTTCTTTCTTCCTTAAAAAAAAAATCAATCCAAAACTGCTTTTAGTACGGGGACGTTGGAAAGTAGAAGTTCTCAAGTTTTTGACTTGTATCAATTTTTACACATATTTACAAGCTAGAAACACCACTAAATACAACCAGCCAGTTCTTGATATCTGTTGCATTCTTTTCTGCTCTTTAGTTAATCACATGTTTATCCTGCGCTATTGTTAAGTTGCTCATAGCAATATGCCTGTTGCCTTAATAACAACCCTGTGAGATCAGCTAGGCTGAGAGATGGAGAATGGGCCAAGGGGAGCCTTGTGGCTGAGCAAGAAATTGAACCTAGGTCACTTCTGTTCAATATGTCACAATAGGCATTTCTCCTGCTCCTCTTTCCCTGGACTCCCTCTAGGCTCTTACATGTCCACTTCCCTGATGGCACTTTCATTATCAGGTTGAGCTAATTGCTCCCTGTTCCCTATACCACATGTTCAGGGAGCCAGTGTAGTCTAGTGGTTTGAGCATGGCCATGGAAACCCACTGAGTGACTTTGGAAGCTTTAGAACAGTGCCACTCAAGTTGGTGGCCCATGGACCAGTGCTGGGTCCCTGACACGTTTCCAGGAAAGCAAGAAGCAGTTGTGAACAATGGACACAAATAAGGTATAGATCCCTGGCACACTGGGAGGAAAAAAACCTGCTGGTCCCCTACATCGGATATCTTGAGATGCAGTACCTTAGAGGAAGGCAATGGCAAACCTCTGAATTTATCTTGCCAATGAAACCCTATGATCCTATCAGTTGGAGTGGACTTGAAGGCATAGCATCAATGTATTCTAAGATCCCAGTGGGTGATGACCTATGTTCTAGAAACCCTGAGCTTGTAGGATAAAGGATTTATCAGGCTGTTTCCGACACAAGTCAGTCATCTGCATGTATAAGAGCCCTCTCACTAAAGCTCTGGTATTAGGAGACATACATACTTCTGAACCTGAACTTTGTATATAGCCATTTTGGCTTCTTGACAGTGATCCATTTTAACACTGAATCTCTCTCTTTTTTTTTTAAAGACAGTTACCACCATCCTATCTACAACACTAAACAATGAGTTATAGCTTGTGTTCTCCCTTTTGTCTGTCGTTCATTTTCTGCCAATCATTTTTACTGAGCAATCCTCAGTTCCAGGAACATAGGGCCTGAGACAAAGGGTGATACACTCTTTCTATCATTTCCCCCCGTGCCATGAATTATTTCAGTATCCTCTTTCCAAAGTTAACTTATTACCAGTAAAATGGATGGGGAATCTGTAGCCCTCTTGATATAATTGAGCTCAAACTGCCATCAATCATAACCAAGGTAGAATGATTCAAAATGTAATTCAATATCTGGGGGATGACAGATTTCACACTCAGTTGTAAAGCATGAACTTTATTTTGTGCTGATTTGGTTCTGGGGCTTACACAGAGTGCTGAAGGCTCCTTGCTTCTGTGCTACTACACTTAAGTCATTGAATGGTGCCTTCACAATCAGAGCCACCCGAAATGTACTTTGCTGCCTGCAGAAGAGGAAATTGTAACCCCATCTCCCTGCACTCAAAAGTAGTCAATACTTAATCAAGTTATTTTGGAATATGAGGCAGAAAAACCCACAAGTCCCTCTCTCCCTCCTTGGCAATAAAAAATGCCGCCACAAAGAGCAGAAGGGAAGTAGCATTCCAACAACAATCGTTTCCAACTTACGGCAACTCTTAAGGCAAATCTATCACTGGATTTTCTGGGGCTGAGAGTGTGCGACCCACCAAGGTCACCCAGTGGCTTTCCATGGCTAAAAAGTTCAAATCTTGCCTCTGTTACAAACTCACCTGGCAATCTTAGGGAAACCTCCTTCCTTAAATTTCACCCACCACCACCAGTCTACAACATGGGGAATAACACTGGCCATTTCTGCTCTACATTGTTATAGTGCTATTATTCTGCTTTCAGTATCCTGTGGAATTCTGGAGTTTGTAGTTTCCTGTGGCCAAAGAGCTCTCTGGCTGCAAATTCCAGGATTCCATAGCATGTTGAAAGTGGAATAGCAGCACTGTAACAGTATAGGGCAGAAATGGCCACTGTCTTACCCTCTTGACCTGTTGTTAGGACGACTGAGATAATGCAGATGTGGCAAGTTGTGATTACACAAACCAGTAAATAGGATTATTGGAAAGACAAGAGAGCTATGCCTTAAGAAATGTAGCAGTGTGTAATTTGCAAAAGATCAAAAGGGAGCAGAACAATTTGGGGGGTGGCAGAAAAAAAGTATTTATGAGGAAGGGGGAAGAAAATAGATTTGAAGGATAAACAAGGAGAATTCCAGATGGTGGTGGGTGGAATTTATGAGGGTGCACATCAGAATAGACCTAAATTGCATTTTAAAAAGCAATGCAATGCATTTTAAATGCAATGTAATTTTTCCATTGCAATTTAGAGGGGATGGGGGTGAATGAAGACACCTGTAATAATCTGCTTGCCTCAGAGGGTCCCAGTTTACGGTGTAACAGTCCATGTTGGCTTGCTCAGGTAGGAGGAGACCATCTCCTTTCTTGCCCCCTCCAACCCTAGCTGGTCTTCTCCTTTTCCCAGGCACTTCCGCCCTCACGACCCAGCCACAGGAAACAGAAGAAGCAACTGCTGCCATCTTGCGCAAGGGCAAAAGGTAGCAACAGTTCAGCCCTCTGCTGCCCCCTGGAGGGAAGGGTTCATTCAAAGCCATCAGCAACCTAATTACTGCAACTCTTCAGCCTTCGTGCTCATGAGCAACGCAGGCCACACAAAATCCTTTGGTGGGCCGCATGTGGCCCCCAGGCAGTATGTTGTGCAGGCCTGCCTTAGACGGTCCCAGGAGAACCTAAAAGACATACTGATCCCCTCTAGTCTCTACACCGCGGCACCTCTTCTGGACTTTTTGAAGACTAGGACAGAAATATGGCAGTGGTTCTTTGTTGCTTCCCCCTCAAAGGAGCACAGAGAGTAGAGGGGGTAGTTGCTTTTTTAAGGTTCCTCCTGGATGGACCATGCTTTTGCCACTCTGCTTAGAGAAGAGGGTTCTTTCTTTCTTTCTTTTTTCTTTTTGTTTTTTGTTTTGTTAAGAGTTAATACCATGCCCTAACTCTTTATCAAAATAAGAACCATCCCATTCCTTCTCTGAGTAGAGTGGCAAAAGGCCTTTTTGAATGTCTGGGTGGGGAGATGGTGATGGCCATGGGCAGCTGACCCCCTGAGGCAGTGCTGATGCTTTCCCTTCTCTGTGGAATGAACTTTGGATTACCCATGGCTCATATCAAAATCCATAATTTTGGCCCCAAAACTTGCCCTCAACATATACATGAGTACATACGGTATACAGTATTAATTGTAAAATGTCATACCACTAGAATTAAATGTAATGATGGCTTCTCAATGGACCCCGTACATTCAGAAGTCATATAACCCTGATGTCATGGGCAAACAAGGGGCCAAGCCCTGCTTGTGAGGTTGTAATCTGGCTGACAGAATTGGAAGCAGGACTCCATGGACCTCTGGCCTTATCCTGCCAAATCACTTAACAGACATTCTGTGATGGGCAAGCTATGGCCTTCCAGTTGCCGTAATGCAACTCCCATCAAGCCCTGCCAGCACAGCTAATGTTGAGGGATCATAGAATCATAGAAATGTAGAGTTGGAAGAGACCACACGGGCCATCCAGTCCAACCCCCTACCATGCAGGAACACCCAGTGTCTGTATTTCTTGTTTTGTATTTTAATGGGCATGCTTTTAATTACTTTTAATGCTATTGATGGCTTTATTACATTGTAACTTTCGTAAAATATGTAGTTTTAGTTGCATCTGTTTTAACTTTTGTTAAGTCTTTAACCTTTCAGTCTTTGAGCTGGGAAAAGACCGGAGATACATGCATACACCTTCTGATAAAAATAATACACATGAACAGAATTGAAATGCTTTATTCTGCCTAAAGAACTCCGTAATTGGCCATAACTTAACATTCTAAGCTAAGGCTGAACCAATGGCCAAAGTCAACATTATTTTTTAAAAAATAAAAAGTTGCTATAGGAGGCTACAAGTCAAGTGAAGGAACCGGGAGGAAGGTATTAATTTTAGAGAACGGGAACTTGTCTTTTTTCAGTGAAAAAGCACATTACCACAATTTTGAGGGAAGTACCTGAAGGGGAAAGGGTTTAAATGGAGGGAACAGCACTCTCAAAATTCAGGATTCCTCAGCCAGTGCTTGTAAGCCCAGCTGACAGCACTTTTCTCCTTCCGCTCTTTTATCCAGTTTCTGGCTGAACTGTCAGCGGAGCATTTCACTCTGGATTTCACAAGTCAGTTTCTAGCTTATGGAGGACTAAGCAGGGGGAACCATGTCAGCCTACCCCGTCTCAGTTCCCCCAGTGAAATGGGCAGCTTCCTGCAGCTGCCTTTCATTCAGAAAGTAAAAAAAATTAGGAGACTGTTAACTGCCCTATAATATCCTGTTTCCTTTGAACCTAACATCAGTCTAACAATGTGAGCAACAGAAAAATACTATTATTTTGACAGTGATGACACATTTTAAATTATACTGCATTACAAAAAACAGACAAACAAACAAAAAACAAATCCAGATAGGATTGCTGGACAGAAGAACCCTGAAATGATGAGACAAGATTAACTACAGAACTATTCATAGAACAGCCTTTTGATACTCTTAAAAGGGCCAGACAAAATGCATGTCACCAGATATTTCTGGATTGCAACTTGCCACATCTAAGTATGATGGAAGTTGCAGCTGTTCAACATCTGGAAAGATGCACTTTGCCCATTGCCCACCCCTGCTTTCCAAGAGTCATTTGGCCACACAAGGCTAGTAGTAAATCAGTGATTAAAGGCTGAAGAAACTCAGTGAACCTGTTTCAGATGTCACACTGAGCCACGGGATTCCCACAGTACCTGATCAGCTGGGAATGTAGTTCAACACAAGTTGGTGCATATCAGCGTAGGAAAAGTTGGTCTCGAACATGGATCTTCAATCTCAAGAATCTAGGGATGCTTATCATCTTGGACTTACACTACTGACCTCAGAAGCAGCTTTAGCACATAGCTGTGAAGGAATGGTATGAACATGGCAGGGGGTGGTTCAGCTAGTGTAAAAATATCTGCCCTAATAAGGCTCGGTATGTAACAATCATGAATATATGTCCTCAAGAGTCCCATTTTCTTGGTGTTGTCTGCCCGGTAAAGTGCTGCCAAAGAAGTTTTGGGACAGCTTGTATGTCCTATGGTTCATGTGTCTCATAACACTGGTGGATGTCCAATGGTCCACCACAAACATTTGCTGGACACTGATGCCTCTATTAGTCACGGTCTCTCCACTATCCACTTCATCGTAAATGTTTGGGAATGCAGCCTGCAACGATGGATGAAACCATTTGTAGTAGATACATCTTAGAAGGATGCCAAGCACATAGCAGGACAGAGCAGCAAAGAGAGCATGTCCCAAGTGGGAGTCCCTGCTCAAGGGAGCATTGTGCCAGAGCCACGAGCCAGAGAGGATAAGGCTGTCCAGCAATATGAATGTGTGATAAATGGCTGAACGGTGACATGTCTTCCCTGAAGCCACATTGAACCAGCAGAAGTAGAGGATGACAGCTACCACTGCCCGATAAGCCCATTCAAAGGTATGTTCCATGAAGTCGGTGCCTTGCAATGAGACCCAGAGGAACATGGCTGACCAAATGCCAAGGAAGTGGAGGAATATGTAGCTTGGGAAGAGCACAGCGAAGAGAGCCAGTGACAGGATGCGTGGGCACACCAACAGAAAGTTCCACAGGAAGTAGAGGACTGAGGACAGGAAGTCCAGCTTGTATTTTTCCCGTAAAAAGCTGCGCAAGGACTGGTGATAATCCAAGAGGGCCCAGGCAATACAGAGGAAAGATGTGCAAGTGCCAAGTACTGCAATGAGACCAGGGAAGAGGAGGGGAGGCACAAAGAACATCACAAGAAAGAAACCAGTAAACTTCACACTACTTAAATAGAAACAATGTACTGCACTGCTGGGTACAAAATTCAACATCCTTCTAGTGTGGATTTTCATACCAAAAATGAAGCATAAATAATCAGATTCTGGTCCATTAGGTTGAAAAGATACACCTGAAATGATTCAGGCACTGTCTGGGTAAACTGGAGAACTGGTGGGCAGAGATGCTTTAATTTTTCTCCACTAGTCTAGGTATACAAGCTTTTAGTATCCTTTGTTGCTACCTGGGAGAAAATCCCACTGAAGTTAATGCAATTTACTTCTAAATGCATACACAGTACACTGCTAGGACCTATAACAGGAATGGAGATCATATGGCCACCAGATGTCATTGGAATGCAACTCCCAGCAGCCAGTGGAGAGGAATGCTGGGAGATGAGGTCCAACAACACCTGGAGAGCCATATGATTCCGATCCCTAACTTACAGTAATGCAATGATTATTGTCATTGCTCACTGGCCCTTGATCACTGGCAGAGTGATCCAGGGCCAGTCACTATCTGTCAACCTAACCATTTCACAAGTTTCTTGTGAAGATAAAATGGGAGGGAACCATCTTATTAGAAAAAAAGGCAGGGGGTATAAAAAGAAATAGGAAATAAGTCAACAGAAGCAGCTTAAATTTTTGACAAACCAATAGATACGAATTTTATCAATGTACAGATCATGTCTGTTTCAAAATTCTCATTTTCTCTTCTATGTTCTGAGCTCTCACTTCAGTGGAAACAAGGGTGTTCTGTTTCTATTCTAGATTTCAGACACTTCAGTCTATTCTTTTCCAGCTTTTTCTACCTGGGTAATTTTTTTTCCCTTGAAGTAGCCAGTTTTTACTGAACTGTTGTGGGACTTTTCCCCACCACCATTATATCCCAGTCCGCAATAATTTTTTTTATACTTCTATGACCCTTGAGGTTCCTTACCTCTGTTGATACCTTCCTCTTGTGTGCGGGTGCAAAATCAATGGCACTCAGGGTGAACGCCAAAAACACAGGACAAAATGAGGAACTACGCAAGCCATACCTTGCATTCACAAAAGGGAACTCCTAGAAGGAGAAAAAGCCAGCACCTCTCCCTCCCTACCAGACACTCACTTTGAAATACCTCCATTTTACTCGTGTGCAGTATAATGTAGACCGCCAGTGTAAGCTGAGGGGCACTCTCCAGGAAGGTCTCAAAAAGGCGTAGTAAGCTGATGTCATGGGACAGGAAAATGGCATAGGCCCGCTGTGTCTCTGTCGCAGCTTCCATCTGGCACACATGGAAACCCACCTTCAAGGCATGGAGACATCTGCCC
Source organism: Ctenosaura bakeri (assembly GCA_948474755.1). Lineage (NCBI taxonomy): Eukaryota > Metazoa > Chordata > Lepidosauria > Squamata > Iguanidae > Ctenosaura > Ctenosaura bakeri. Next base: position 95,392 of record CAOLHI010003810.1, read on the forward strand.
AAGGCAACACAGCATTGTTTAAGACATTGCTACTCAAAGCAGCAGCCTGGGGACAAGAAGTAATTTGCAAGCCTTCAGCTGCTCCTCTGCAGCAAGCTCCCAGGAAAGAAACTGAGTAAAATAATAATATGGCACAGGTACATTATTGGTCCTTGGAACATTAAAGGGAAAAATTGCTAGCCCACAACGAAATAGCCTGAGATGCATCAGGTTAAGGGATTTATTATAGACAAAAAAGAGAGCCAGTGCTGAGCAGCAGGAAGCACAGAAAGACTTCAGTTTAAATTTGCACTAAGTCCCAAAACTTGCTCTCTTTCTCTCTTGGCCTCACCTACCTCACAGGATTGCTGTGAGGATAAAATGGGGGAGAGAGCCACCCCAACTGCCTCAGTAAAAGAGTGGGATATAAGTGTAATAAATACATGAAATATAAGCCTCATCTACCTCTTGGAAGTGCTGTGAGAACTTTTTTATTTATTAACATATAAGACTTCTTTGCTATACTTCTGCCAAAAGACGCCCTCAAGGTCAAGAATAAAATGGCCAGGGAGAGAACTATGTAGACTGTGCTTGGCTTCATTACCATTCCTAGCTGAGGATGATGGGAGCTTCAGTTTACCATGTATGGAGACTGCTAAATTGGGAGAAGGCTGAATTATAACAATGCATGTACATGTGCATGCACACACACACACCAAACCCAGAAGCCCTTAGTTTACTGGCCAATGGTTAAAGCCAGAGAGTTCTTTCCATAAATACAAATAAAAGTGGGTTCCATAAATGAGAATGGAAACTGAAAATAAGGGAGGATCCTCAGGAGGATGGGATGGAGGCAGTAGCACATTTACAGCTGGATCCCAATGTTCTTTTCACATGTCTCCCTGCTCCCTCCTGTGAGGAGAAAAATCCCAGTTTTACTCCTATATCAACATGACATTGAGAGCCAGCAGGGTGTAGTGGTTTGAGCATTGGGCTATGACTCTGGAGACCAGGGTTTCATTCTCAGCTTAACCATGGAAACCCAGTGGGTGATCCTGGGCACATCACACACTCTCAGACCCAGAAAATCTCATGACAGGTTCACTTTATGGTTGACGTAAATCAGGATGACTTGAAAGCACACAACATCATGACATTGCTATGACTTAAAGTAGTTAAAAATATGAAACAGCACATGTTCAACATTCTTTTTCATCAAGATTGGCAAATGTTTTGTTTGATGTGCTGATATATTGGGGAACGTAGAAGAAGTTGCAAAGCATAGAACAGGCAAAAGGAAGGGAAATGTTCATTGGGTGCTTCTAAACAGGAGATTTCACTAGGAAGAAATTTCTTGATGGCAAAAGCTGTTTGACAGTAGAATGGATTACCCTAGAAACTACTGAATTCTCCACCTCAGATTTTTGAAGAGACTAGAAACTCATTTGTCAAGTATACTTTGTCTGTGTATTTCCTGCATTAGTATTCCTTTAAACCTTACAGTTCTGATTCTATGACTGCTATCAACAGGAGGCACCCATAAAATCCAGAGCTGAAAATGAGTTAGGCTGCAACACAGGAGAAAGGGGTTTCTTTTTTCCCCTGATGAATAAACTCTTCTGCCATATCACAGAACTGCAGAGATAAAAGAACTAAATTATTTGTCGATCACAACTGCCAGCATTCACTAGCAGCAGCACAGCCAAGGGCCTGCTGCTGAAGGATGCTGAGAGCTGTGGTCCAAAAAAGGTAAGATTCCTAAGCTTGCCTCAGAGCACATCTGAGTCCAGGCCCTGGATCTCCAGCTACTGCTGGACTTCAGCTCGCACCATCCACCTCCACCGCCTATGCCACTATTAGCAGTTAGTGCCAACACCACCTAGGGCTGACAGGGACTGCAGTCCACCAGCATCTGGAAGGCCACGTATCACTCTGTCCCTCTGACGCAAGCGATGAACATGGGATCCCTAACAACACCCTTACCTGTACAGGTAGCCCAGCTGCAGGATGTGCAATGCGAGCAAGGTTTGGCTGGAGGGCAGCTGTTGCTGGAGCTCTGAAGGGTCGCTCCGGTGCCAGGCCCAGCTGAAGAACTGCGTTACCAGCGAAGACAAGAACATCAGTCCCAAGACCAGTCCGCCCCAGTAACAGAGGCCAGCCTTCAAATAGCTGGTAGCCACCCAGAGGTCAGCAGCCAGATCCAGCAGGAACGCAAAGGTGCCCAAGAAGGAAAAGACGAGGTCCAGGTAACGGTAAGGAGGCGGCCCAGGGGGGCTGCAGCTGGGACCGCAGGGAGACCCCGCCATGATTCCCCTGCGCAGAAGGGAAGCCTTTCTGGAAAGATCAGCGGGTGGCAGGAGGCCACCCGCGGAAGAGGCCGCAGGGCGTTTGCGCTGCCTCACAGGGGAGCCTTCGAGTCACGCAAGGAAGTTGCGAAGCAGGACCTCTCCCTGGATCGCTTGAAGGTCCCCGGCCATCAGGTGATCAACGGGAACTGGGGTTTGACCTCCTCCTCCCCCTCCCCCTCCTCCATAACATACCCTGGGGGGCAACCCGACACGGAGCCCTGAAGAGAGGGAGCCGGAGAGGGTGCATTTTAGACGGGCGGCCTTTCTCCCCCGGCCTTCCGCCCCGGGACACCTCGCCCAGCCAGCGGATGAGAGACCCCCTCCGCTCTGAATACACACTCGGGGCTGCTGTGGATGCGAGTCTCTGCTCTTTCTCTCCCCGCCCAGCGGCGTCCTCGGTCCCTTCCCGGTCGCGCCGACCTCTCCCCGTCCTCCTCTTCCTCGACAGAAACGAGAAAAACGGGGGCGGTGGGGCCGCGGCTCCTTTTTCCCCCTTTGTGGAGACGCCAAAAAGTCGCCAGAGGCTCTCCAGGACTCCCTCTCCTCCCCTCCCCTCCGACCAACCACGAAACTTTTCTTCTCCCCACACGGAGCGGGCGCCTCCCCTCCGGGGCTCCCCTGGCGGCCACTTCTCCTGGGTGGAAGAAAAGGCGGGCGTCCCTCGGCCGAGGAAAAGCGCTCCCGTCTCCCGCCCCCTCGGAGGCCGGGCCTCCCGCCTCAGGCCGGGGGAGCCGCGTGGCGCTCGGGGCTCGAAAGAAACCAAGGCAAAAAAACACACACACACACACACACACACACACACAAAAACCTCTTCAGCCGGGTTGTTCCAACCTCAAAGCGTTGCTGAGAGAGAGATGGGCGCCCGGCCTCTGTTTCAAAACCTCCGAAGAAGGAGACTCCTCCGCACGCCCAGGAAGCGTCTTCCCCCGCCAGGAAGTTCTTTGGAATCCCCGAGACAGAAATAATATGGAAGAGATAGGGCTAGTTTGCCACGCCACCAAAAAAAAAAGTACACTTTCAGCAAACTTTTTATTCCAAACCGGCCCTATGGCCTGGTGAAATGGAACAGCCAGGTCGAGTAAGGCTTGCTGAAGGAACAAAAAACATTTTGAATCCTCAAGAGGCCACCTGAATGCGCCTTCCAAAATGAATTGTTCTTGCACCACCCTGCGCTTTTCTTGTGATTTTTTTTCTTCATTTTTTTTATTTTAAAACTTTATTCTTTAAAATAGATACAACATCACAACAAAACCAAAAGCCAAAAAAAAAAAAACCCACATCAAAACATACGAGTATACAAAACAAAAACATAGGGTTGGCATGTCGTTTTCACGTTTATCTTCCACGCTAATTCATCTCTTCATAACTTAACTTATTTATTCCCAAAATCTGGAATTACTTTTCCTTCATACTTCCAACTTTGGCATTGGAATTATTATAATTAATTCTATTTCTATCTTGGTCTTTTTCTTCTACTATCACTCCCAATCCTTTAGTATTTGTTTTTCAAAGAACTATGTTAACCATTTCATTATCGTAACATAAATTCTTAAAATACTGAAGTGTTTTTTCCCATTGTTTTATAAAATTTTCTTTACTCTCCCCTTTCAATATACAAGTTAATTTGTCCATTTGAATAATATCAAATAATTTCATTTCCCATTCCTCTACTAATGGCATCATAATATTTCCTTTCCATCTATATGCTAAGACCATCCTTGCTGCTACAATCATGTAAAACAGTTGTTTGCCCGCTTTTTTTTCAAGATCGTTTTCCATCATCGAAAGCAAATATACCTCCGGGGACATGCTAAATCTTATATCTAATATTTTTTCTATTCCGCTATGAATCTGCTTCCAAAACTTTTTCACTATTTTGCATGTCCACCAGGAATGATAAAAAGTTCCTATCTCTTGTCCACATTTCCAACATTTATTAGGATATGTACTTGTCATTTTCGACAATTTATGAGGGGTTAGATACCAACGCAAGTACATCTTGTATACATTCTCTCTGATATCCTGGCATGCCATATATTTCATAGTTTTTAACCAGAGTTTTTCTCATTGCTCCATCGAGATTGAATGGGAGAAATTCTGGGCCCATTTCAGCATTGGTAGTTTAACTATTTCTTCCTCTGTGTACCATTTTAACAAGACCTTATAAATAGAGGAGATGGCTTTAGGCTTGCCTGAGCATATTCCTCTTCTTTTATTTGATATTCATTAAGTTTAATATCATTCTTTAATTTTTCTCTAACCTGTCTATATAAAAGCCAATGGCATTTTATGCCAGATTCATTCATTTCTAGTTGAGATTTAATTTTAATTTGTTTTTGTTGTATTTCTACCATGTCTTCATATTTAACCCACTTATCAAATAAAATGTTTTCTTTCTTATAAAAAGCTTCGTGAGGCGATATCCATTTCGGAGTTTTTACACAGGCTCTTATAATATATTTTCTCCAGATCTTTAAGAGAGTATTTCTTAAATAATGACGATTAAACTCTTTATTACTCTTCCCTTTGTTATACCACAAATAATAATGATAGGCCTACAGACCAGTGCATTTTTAAACATGCTGGGCTGCCTCACCCAGTAACCCTGTCTGTTTTCTCCTTTTTAACTGTTTACCTGTTCATTTGCGCTCAGTGAGAGATTTTAGAGGCAGCTGCTGTCTACCACACCTGTAGGCAGGCAGGCACAGGGCCTTTCCACGCTACACTGTTATAGTGCTATTATTCCACTTCCAGCATCCTGTGGAATCCTGGGGTTTGTAGTTTAGGAAGGGGCATTTAGAATTCTCAGCCAGAGAGCTCTTTGGCCTCAGTAAACTAGAAACCCCAGAATTCCACAGGATGTTTGAAGTAGAATAATAGCACTATAACAGTGTAGTGTGGAAAGGCCCACAGCTACATTAGGATCTGCTAGAGCAGAATCCCATTCTTTCCCGGCTCCATCCCTCCTTCACCGTCTTCTGAAGCTGATGCTTGTGTAAAAGAAAACCTCCCGGCTAGGCAGAGGGTGAGGAGAAAAAGGGGGCTGGGGATGTCAAAAGACTTTGAAAAAAGAAACTTCTTTGTTACAAGTTTTGCTAACCAAGGTATGCCTGTATTCCAACATCATACACCGTCAATGAGTAATGACTGCGCAGTTATTTCATATTTAGTAACAAAACACTTTTTGTTTTTGCAATGACTATTACATGTGAATACAATTGTAATTTCCCATTTGGATTTCCATGACAAACCAGAAACTTCAGAATTAAATTTTGAGGGGTGGTGGAGATAATGGTTGCAACAGCAATCTAAATCTAAAAATATTGCTTCGTTCTCATATAAAATATCCAGTGTGGTGTAGTGATCTGAGTATTAGACTATCATTCTGGAGACAAGAGTTCAATTCCCTACTCAGTCATGGAAACCCTCTGGGTGATCTTGGGTACATCACACACTTTCAGCCCCCAGAAAATCCTGTGATAGGTTCACCTTAGGGTTGCCATAAGTCAGAAACTATTCTGAAAGGCACACACCAACAACAGAATATCTTGCCTTTTCATGAACAGCATTCAACCAGATTACAAAAATAAAGCAATCTAGATAGTAAGTCAGGATGCATAGGATCTTGTTGCTTCTGTCAAAATAGGTAACCCTACTTGATTACTTGTGCTGTTTTTTACCCTCTGAAACAGCTTTTCATCTGGGGGGGGCTACGTCCCACTTCTGCTGGCACTGGATACTAAAACCTATTGTTGCATGTTGATCAAACTTTTAAAGCAATCAATAAATAAGCAACATAGGAATATAGATTAAAACTTCAACACTTAAGATCTCATGGTCCATGCCAGCCAGCAGTGGTCAACCAGATGCTAGTGGCCACACCCACATTTTGTAGCCACAAGTCCCATGTGTGCTTAGAAGAATTAACATCATGTTTATTGGTCCTTGCTTACACTGCAGGCACAAAATGGTGTATAAAGCCAATAAATAAAATGCCACCTTGCTCATTGCCAGATACGTAGCTTTCAAAGTTGTGAATATTGAAAGTGGAACCTCCAAAAATGATCCAGATGATTAGGCAACATTGTACTTGAGAAGGCACTCTCAATTTATCAAAAAAAGAAAAAAAAAGGAGCAAGATTTTGTTTTAATATGACATGGTACATGGTGTTAGTAATCCAAGACCTCTCTCTTAGTTTAACATGAATTTGGGTTTCTTGGAAGTTTGATGTTCCCACAAAAGACTGTGGAATTTCAGCTACAAAAATAACTGCTGAGGAATACTGTCATATTCCTTGGTATACCTATCCGCATCATGAGCCTTGAAAGAAGCTGGGATGATCCTAGTAACTTAAAAGTTGCATCTGGCTCCTCAATCCTACATTTGTGGACCCTGAAACTCCCCAGTCACCTATTGGTCCTCCATTTTTTATTTTTTATTTAAGTTAATAGGTGTTGATTGTGTGCAATTTTTGTTCCAGAGCCTTGCAGATAGCCCCCTAGACGCATGAACACATGTGAAAATACACCCACCTTATTCCCACAAATACCTCAGAACAATATAATTTCCTGTTGCCCTTCTGAGAGGTACTTTAGAGGAAAACAGGTATTTGGGCTTGAAGTAAGGGGGTGCAGCCTGTGGGGGTGGGCAAATTGACACCAGGTCCTCACACAGTATCCCACTCCTGGGTTACCATACCCAACACCACCACTCTGTGGTCTGTGCTGTTCTCATAAATGAACATATTTATGGCTGGAAACATGTTTGAAATCATGCTGGCTGGAAGCATGTTGCCAGGTCAGGATGACATAGACACAGTCAGGTTATAAGTTCAGAGAGGATTAAGGGGGGAAACCCTATGCTAATGGGTTTGGGATAATCCTTTCAACAACTCCAGCTCTGTGAACTTCCAAACAGAATGGGGAGTGACACTGGCCAGGTGAAGCAATCAGAGACCACGATCCTGTAACCCTGCCCTATGGAAATCTTCCCTATGCCCCCTACTTGTCCAAACATTAAGAGATTGCTATGACTCCCACCAATGTATTGCCACCTAGAGTTAAGGCAATCAGCCCATTCTGGGCTCCTTTGTCAACCCTGTGAGAAAGCAATTACCACTTTGTTTACACACACTCCTTTGGGGTAGGAAATAGGGTATATAAACTCTAGCTTCAACCCCAGCAAACTGTAGTACACTGGGTGTATTTCACTGCATGTGGTGCCTCAGACTCTCATTCCTCTGTGGTACTCTCAGACGCTATCTGAGTCATTCCACTTCAGCCTTCTTCTTCAAGACTGGTAACTATCACCCTCTTCACCCCAATCTCTCTCTATCCAATCTCTCTTGCTTCACTTTCCAATAGCCTTGTATGGTACTTGAGAATGTCTGATTTTCTGTATGCTTGTTAATTCCCAATAAAATACTCTAACTTTTAACTGGAGTCCTTTCTACAGTTAGTACTGGTATACATAGAAGAAAAGATCCTGCCATTATCCTCCTCTTGCAGGCTTTAATTCCCCCAAATTCCAAGGAGATGCTGGCATTGTGGGTGAATCCCAAAGTCCCCCACCTTTTAGGGTAATACCTGCAATAGCTCATCGTAAAAGGAAGTGACATACACCTAGCCTATCTGTATGCATTTTTTTCAAAGTACAAATGCTCATCACAAGAGTGCCCATATACCAGGCCTACAAGATGGGCCCAAGAACACAGGGAACTGTGTTGCTTCATATCAAAAACCAATCATAGCAGTTTTTATCTTCAACAGGAACAAGTATTTTGTCAAGCTATTGATCCTTTTTAATTGTCTATCCAAGACTGAACCTTTCTAAAAGGCAACAATAGTTCATAGCAATATGTTATTTGCTTGGGAAACCCAGCACTGTAGAAAGCACAGGGAAACTTGTGGCAACTGGCAAATGACATAATCTTTCCTACTAATTAATAAGTCCTGGCATTTTAACACTGGAGGCTTTGTTTCCATCCACTACAATAATATTTTCATACCTAGTTTTATTTTATTTTTTTAAGTTCAAGAAACAAGAAGTTCTCAAGATGCTGGTATCTATAGCCATCATCGGATAGTCAGTTTTTTCTGTGTTTAGGTGAAAACTATATCACCCCACTCATGTCCCAGTCTGCCCAAGACATCCCAGAATCCTAGAGTAATGAGCCCAAGTATGGAGCAGCATGAGACAAGGCTCAGCATGGAGGCTGAGGGTGTTGCTGCAGCACCCCTGGCTTGGATGCACTGGTTGTATTTTGCAAAGTCTACTTCCCGGATGGCACAGAGATGGTCAGTTTGGCAACTGTCATCACAATTTGTCAGGTCATATTGAACTGAGTTATACTGGTAGTACCGCTGAAGGTGCTCCTGGTTCTTTTCAAGCTTCTCCAGTAGTAAGTGCATGGAATGGACAGAGCCATCTGGGATCTGGAAATCTTCTGTCAGGCTATACTCTTTCTTCCATTCAGGTGCTCTCAGGTTAGCATGGGTGAGGTTTAAATAATAAGTAACCATATCCTAAAATGACAAAAGTCATTGCACAGAAACAAGTGCTGCTCAGTGGTAGGAACAAAACATTTGGTTTTATTTATTTGCAAAAGGGACCTGCAACAAAATGTTGCAATGTGCATGGTTTAAGACAACTATACTCTTCCCTAGGATACTGCATTTTAGTCCCCTGCATCACCACAACCTTTTCCATATAGAATCATAGAATAATAGAGTTGGAAGAGACCACAGGGGCCATGCAGTCTAACCCCCTTCCATGCAGGAACACACATCAAAGTACTCCCAACAAATGGCCATCCAGTCTCTGTTTAAAGACCTCCACAGAAGGAGACTCCACCACAGTCCAAGGCAGTGTGTTCTACTGTCGAACTGCTCTTCGAAGCCAGGTATTTCTGTACTACTTCTCTACCTATTCTGTGGTTCATTTCCCCTACTTTCCCACAGCATTCCCTTCATCTATCAAGCTTGTAATTCTATCATAAAAAGAGATAAGATTAGTCTGGCATAACTTATTTTTGAGAACTCCATGTTGACTTTTAGTGATCACAGCATTCCTTTCCAAGTCTGTTAAATGATCTCCTCTAGAATCTTTCCAAGTATTGATGTCAGGTTGACTGGGCAATAATTATTTGGGTCCTCTTTTTTCCCCTTTTTAAAGATGGAGACAACATTTTCCCTCCTCCAATCTGCTGGGACTTCTCCCGTTGTCCAAGAATTCTCAAATATTATAACCAGAGGTTCTGAAATTATCCCCAACTATCACTCACTATTCCATACCCTAATGGTGGTTTTGTAGCAGGGATAGTATTTCCGCAAAGCCTGGTTTGCAGGGAGCTTCTGGTGGAATCATAGAGCTGAAAGAGGCCACAGGGCCATCCAGTCCGACCCCTGCCATGCAGCAACACATGTCAAAGCACTCCTAACAGATGGATATCCAGCCTCTATTTGAAAACCTCTAAAGAAGGAGACTCCACTACTCTCCGAGGCAGCCAAACAGCTCTGATCATCAGGAAGTTCTTCCTGAGATTTGTGTGGAATCTCCTTTACTGTAATTTGAATCTGCTGCTATCCTAGTCTCTAGAGCAGTGGAAGAAAAGCCTGTTCATATGACATCCTTTCAAATATTTAAATATAGCTATCATGTCCCCTCTTAATCTTCTCTTCTGCAGACTAAACATACCCAGCTCCCTAGGCCGCTCCACACAGGGCATGGTTTCCAGACCCTTCACCATGTCCTCCTCTGGACATATTCCAGCTTCTCAATATCCTTCTTGAAATGAGGTACCCAGACCTGGACACTGTATTCCAGAAGATGTCTGACCAAAGCAGGATAGAGTGGTACTATTACTTTCCCCAATCTAGATACCATACTTCTATTGATGCAACCAAGAATCACATTGACTTTCTTAGCTGCCGTATCACACTGCTGACTCATTTTTTACCTTATGGCCTACTAAGACTCCTGGATCCCTTTCACATGTATTGTTGCCCAGCTAGGTGTCTCCCATCCTATGTTTGTGCATTTCATTTTTCCTACCTAAGTGTAGGACCATACATTTCTGTTAAAATTCATTTTGTTAGCTTTGGCCCATCTCTTCAATCTGTTAAGGTCATTTTGAATTTTGATCCTGTCTGCTGAGATATTAGCAATCCTTCCAAATTTAGTATCATCTGCAATTTGATCAGCATGCCCTCTATTCCTTCATCCAAGTCTTTGATAAAGATGTTGAATAGCAATGGGCCCAAGACAGAACCTTGTGGCACCCTATTAGTCTCCTCTCTAGGATGAAGAGAAGTCATTGGTGAGTACCTTTTGGGTTTGGTCAGTCAATGAATTACAAATCCATCTAACAGTAGCACTTAGTCCATATTTTCATAGGTTCTTTGCAAGAATATCATGGGAACTTTGTCAAGGCCTTACTGAAAGCAAGATATGCTACATCCACAGCATTTCCTTCATCTATCAAGCTTGTAACTCTGCCATAAAAAGAGATAATGTTAGTCTGACATGACTCGTTTTGAGAAACCCATGTTGACTTTTCGTGCTCATAGCATTGCTTTCTAAGTAATTACAACTGTCTGTTTAATGGTCTGCTATAAAATCTTTCTGGGTATTGATGTCAGCCTGACTGGGAGATAATTATTTGTGTCCTTCCCCCCTGCTTTTTGAAGATGGGGACAACATTTGCCTCCTCCAGTCTGCTGGTACTTTGCCTATTCTCCATGAATTCTTAAAGATTATTTCCTGTGGTTCTGAAATAACTTCTACCAGTTCTTTTAATGTCTTTGGATGTAGTTCACTTGGCCCTGAAGGGTTGAATTCATTTAGAGAAGCCAGGTATTTCTGTACTACTTCTCTACCTATTCTGTGGTTCATTTCCCCTACTTTCCCACCTGCTCCCCACCTCCTAGTTTGAGTACTTTTTTTTTCCTTTTGGGAGGAAACTGAGGCAAAGAAGATGTTGAGTAGTTTTGCCTTTTCTCTGCTCCCTGTTTGTATTTGGCCATCTTCTCCATTCAGCGACACTAACATTTCCTTGTTTTTTCCTTTGCTATGGACATATCTAAAAAGCCCTTTTTATTGTTTTTAATGTCTCTGAAACACCTGAGTTAATTCTGTGCTTTAGATTTTCTGACCTTCCTCCTACATATCCTGGCTATTTGTTTGAATTCCTCTTTGGTGATTTCGCCATTCTTTCATTTCTTGTATGTGATCCTTTTAACACTTAGCTCAGTTGAGAGTTCTTTAGTCAACTATTCTGGTTTCTTTAGGCACCTACCATTTTTCCTCCTTATTGGCACAGTTTTAAATTGTGCCTTCAGTATCTCACTTTTAATAAACTCTCATCCATCATGAACTCCCTTCTCTTTCAATATTCTTGACCATGGAATTTCAGCCATAATTCCCTAAGTTTACAGAAATCAGCCTTCTTAAGCCTAGAATACATGTCTGGCTACGCTTGGGTTCCTCTTCCCACTGAATGACAAATTTCAACAGAGCATGGTCACTCCCACCTAAGGATCCCACACTTCCACCCCATTAACAAGGTCATCCTTATTGTTTAGGATCAGATAAAATTGCTGTCCCATTGTAGCCTCTTTCACCTTCTGGACAATGAAATTGTGCGCAAGGGAAGTGAGGAATTTGTTGGACCATACGCTCTTGGCAGAGTTTGACTGCCAACATATATCAGGATAGTTGGAATCTCCCATTACTACTGCATCTCTCCTTTCTGAAATGTGTGGCCATCTGCTCCAGGAAGGCATCATCCAAATCCTCAGGCTGGTCCCTCTTGACCATGCATGGCATTACTAAAACATAAAAGATTCATTTCCCTGCTGGAATACAATCCTTTACTGGCTGTGTTGTCAGGTCACACCCTGACACTGATTGATTTTGCACAAACAAACACATGCAATTTAAATTCTTCCCCTACCTTAACTTGCAAGGTGTCATGGTCATATGTAAACACTCGGATGCCAGGGTTGTTGGCTCCGTTGTGCACACCTGGTAGCGTTGTTTTCCAAGGTGTTACAGCTGGAGCTAAAAACATGACACTGATAGGGGAACCTAAAATGAAAATCCAAATGAAGTGGGAATAAGGAAGACAAACACAAACCACTTATCCAGAGTTCTTCTGGCACAAGTGTGGCTGCCATTGCCCACTGACTGATGTTGTAGATCTTGTTTCTTTCCATCTGTTCCAGAAAATTGTACAGTGGACCCTCTGTATCCACCAGGGTTTGTTCCAGGACCCCCCATGTATGTCAAAATTTGTGGGTATTCAAGACCAATTATGTACAGTGGCATTGTAAAATACCATCCCCTATATAAAATGGCAAAATCCAAGGTTGCTTTTTGGATTTTTAAAAATTTTTCAAGCCATGGTTGGTTTGAATCCATGGATGCAGAATCTGTGGATATGGAGGACTGACTGTATGTCTGTTTTTACCCACCACCCTCAATTTGCCCAATGCTAGAATCAACATTGGCATTCTTGGTCAGCTCCAAGGGAACAGGGAAGGCCTATTGTGGACACTTCCTCTGCCCCCTCCCATGAAACGGAAATTCTGCCCTGGTACTCTGTGTACCACATAATTATAGGTATTTGTACCATACACTCTGGGCACTGTGGGAAGCAAAATAAGACTATTAACAGCCACCAGATCCTGCTTGTAGCATGGCTCAATGTGTTGCTGTGTGTCACCACCAAGAAAGGGGGAATCTCACGAACAAAGATGGTCCCTCAACGGTCACTTTGACCAGGTCACTGTCAGATCCCTCTGCTGTGTAGTTTCCACTGTGTTTTTATCTATTTGATCATTGTGGGCTTTATATTTAATATTATTTATTATACAATGTACCCCCTGTATATGTTCCTTCTGTTCAAGGAACCCTTGTGTGAAAACAAAAACAAAAACACCAAAACGTGAATCATATTATCATCATATTATCATCAATGGGTGCAATGTGTGTTTGCCTGTGCTGGCGTGAACTCAGCACCTCCATTGAAAATAATTAGACAAAACGGTTCCTGTGACCTCATATTTGTGTATGTGGAGGTAACACCAGCAGAGGACACACTGTACTTTGTTGAAAGCCACTTTTTTCATATTTGGTAATACAAATATTATCATTACCCTCATCAATTTATTTATCAATTTACCTAAGCACTAGAATAAAACAACAAAAAAGATAGGCAGCCTTGCCAAAGGCATACAATGGGTATCAGTTCTACCAGCTGAGATGACTGATACGCTATGGGAGATCTCTGAACAATGTGACATCAAAGAGAGTGTACCTGCATTATTGTAGAACATTCGAAAACTATCGGTGTGATGATGCCCAAAGAACTGGGCCACAATCACTTCATGATGCTTCTGAATGATTTCTGTGTATCGTTGGTTAAAGTGTTCTCGGAACCAGGACGTGCCTCGTTTCTTTTCGAAGAAGCCAGGAGGGACATGTCCAACAATATAGACCTACAAAGAAAAGGAACCAGAGAGGAAACATATAAAGATCCCACATATAGATATTAGGACCTGACAAAATGGGGGCAGTAAAGATTGTGTAAACTATTTTCTGAAACAATGAGGCCAGTCTCTGGTGAGGCCTCACTAATTATGAAACTCTCAGTTGACTAAGGTTTGTAACCCATAAGCCAGGAGTGAAAAACTCAGGCTCTCAGTCTGAACCTGGCCGTCCTGTGGTTTTCTAGCTTTAGTACGTTTCCCCCACATTCTCCAGCCTGAAAGGCTGAGCTAGTTATGGAATGGCCTGCTGGAGGAGACCCGGCACATTTAAAAAAGCAGTCAAGACTGTTCTCTTCTGACAGGCCTTCCCAGACTAGTGTTCCACCGCCTTTCATCATTTGTCTCTTTGTTCTAATTTTGTTTTTAATTTGTTTTTAATAATTAATGTGTTTTAGGGGGATAGAAGGGTTGGTGGGTGGGAGGAAGGGGTATATTTTAATGTTTTAATGTATTTATATATTTTTGTAATGCCACCTCGATCCACTGGGAGAGGCGGGATAAAAATAAATATTTAAATTTTTATTATTATTATTATTATTATTATTATTATTATTATTATTATTATTGGCAACACAGGAAGCCCCCATCTTTCAGCACCCCATTATCTGACAACTCATTCTTTCAATGCTTCCAAGTTAAGGACAAGTTCTATTCATTCTACAGGGATTCTGCTCTTTCATCAGTTCTTCTTGCCTATGGAGGCTCGCTTGTGACTGCTCACACATGTGTGCTACTTGCAAAGTGAGCTGAGGGGCGGGGGGAGGGCACCAAGCCTGCTGAAAGACTTTGCAAGCAGTGCACATGTGGTAAGTTCCAAGTGAGTCTCCATAAGTCCTTCAGCTCTCTACAGAAGAGGGCACACTGTACGTGTATACTTTTTAAATCTGTATTGTTTAAATATGTTGTGTGTTGCTTTGATCCCTGTTATTTGGGGAAGAGGAGGAATATGAATAAATATAATTGTCACCATCAGTAAGAAAGTAACCTTTTCTCCTGCATCTGCTGCATTAGTCAGTGTATCCTGTAACCATTGGAACTGGCCTCCTGGATCCTCCAGGCTGATGGTCTGATTATTATTTTCATAGTACAGATTTGTATTGAGGACAACCATTCGTCTTGCTGGCCCAGGACTGGACAGTAACTGACTGTAGAAAGCACCTGGAAAAAAAAAAGCCAGCAAGGCACTTTGTTTTGTTCAAAATATCTCCATGCCATCCTCCATTTAAGGCAAAGCCCCCTAAAGGCAGTTTTCTGTGTCAACATTTCAGAACAGTAACATGTAAAATGCAATTATTGATGCAATAATAGTAACAACAACAACATAAAAGAACAGCACTAAAACTAATGCATAAAAATAAAAATAGGCACATGTATATTTAAAAGCAGAATAGCACATCTAGCTCTTTAAAATGAATATAAGAAAACTAGGGAGGGTTCTATGAATATATCCCATGATAGCACATTCCATCATGATGGGTCTACAAGAGAAAAGGCCTTGTTTCTTGTGCTTGTCAGCCTGAGATCTTCCTGGTAGAAACATAAAGAGGACTGCTTTGGCTGATCTTGGGGACTTAGTAAGTTAATGGAAGTACAGACAACCTTTCAACTAAGTCAGCTAAAGCTTTTTTTTTTTTTAAATCACCAGCACTTTAAACTGAGCCCACAAATGCACAGGCAACCAGAGCAGCTGACACAGAATCCGACCATCTGCCCTTGTAAGCAATGGGATGGCTGCATTCAGCACTATCTGAAGCCAGATTTTTCTCCTCTTGAGAATTGTGCAGGGAAAAGGCAATTGAACAGCTCTGGCGTTAAGTAAATGCGGATAAAAAAAAGGCTAACAGGAAATCAACACAAGATGACTATTTCAAATTGTTCAATTCACTCTAGCCCCGCCCTCCTTCCTTCCTTCCTTCCTTCCTTCCTTCCTTCCTTCCTTCCTTCCTTCCTTCCTTCCGTCCATCACTGGCCATTGCAAAACCCTCAGAAATTAATTTAAAACCACACTAGATATTTATAGCATTAGCATATTTGTAATACCATCAATGAATAATATCTAACATGTGTATAACTTTCGAGTATTTGGAACATTTCACAGACATTTACTAGCAGAGGGATAGGCAATCAGGCAGGTGCCACTCAGATGGTTCAATTACATCTCCCATAATTCCCGAGAATTGGTCTTGCTGCCTGGAGCTTACAGGAGTTGTAGTTCCTGTCATCTAGAAAGGATTGGATTGCCTACCACTCCAAACCTTACAACAGCCATGCTACAGATGAAGGGACTGAGGAAGAGAGATAACAGACCTAATGAAATGCACTTTACTAAGGTTGTGGCTTTGCATACAAAAAGTCCCCGGTTCAGATCTAAGAAGCCACTTTATGCTGAGCTAGAACATTGGTTCATTTAGTTGCATACTGTCTACACTGACTGGCAATGGACTTCCTGGGTTTGGGACAGATGTCTTCCCCAGCTCTACCCATACTGAGTAGTCAGTACTGAGCTAAGCCACTTCAGGTGCTATTTTGAAAGAATCATAGAATCGTAGAAATGTAGAGTTGGAAGAGACCACACGGGCCATCCAGTCCAACCCCCGCCATGCAGGAACACCTTCAAAGCACTCCCGACAGATGGCCATCAAGCCTCTGCTTAAAAACCTCCAAGGAAGGAGACTCCACTACACTCCGAGGCAGCATATTCCACTGTCGGACAGCTCTGACTGTCAGGAAGTTCTTCCTGAGGTTCAGGTGGAATCTCCTTTCCTGCATCTTGAATCCATTGCTCCTTGTCCTGGTCTCTGGAGCAGCAGAAAACAAGCCCTCTCCTTCCTCTACGTGGCATCCCTTCAAATATTTAAACATGGCTATCATGTCCCCTCTCAACCTTCTCTTCTGCAGACTAAACATACCCAGCTCTCTAAGGCTATCCTCATAGGGCTTCATGGCTTCCAGGCCTCTCACCATTTTGGTCGCCCTCCTCTGGACTTGCTCCAGCTTGTCAATATCCTCCTTGAATTAGGGTGCCCAGAACTGGACACAGTATTCAAGATGAGGTCTAACCAAAGCAGAGTAGAGTGGTACCAGTACTTCTCTCGATCTAGACACTATACTCCTATTGATGCAACCGAGAATTGCATTGGCTTTCTTGGCTGCCGCATCACACTGCTGACTCATGTTCAGCTTGTGGTCTATGAAGACTCCTAGATCCCTTTCACACGTACTGCTATCCAGCCACGTGTCCCCCACCTGGACTATAAATCAAATAAACAAAAAAGGAGAAATTAAATAAGCTCGAGAACTTACTTCAGAGGCTGCAACACATGACTTTGTTATGACTGGCCTACGTCACCGGCATGATCTGCACCTGTGCTAGTGAATTCTGCTGATGCACAATGGAGTAACGCGCAAGCTATCTCGCTGTGCAAGGGGGCCTACAGAATTCCCAATGTCTATGCCTGCAGTGTGATTCCAAAATAAAGTTACTTTTCTCAGCTCTCATATGAGATGAACAAGGTATCCTCCCAACTGCTACCATTTTCTTATATCCCTTGAAAAACTAGATTCCTCTTTAACCGCTCTCCCCTCAAGTGCCCCAAATGGAACTAGCACACGCACCTACTCTGAACATCTGCGCAGAGAGGTTGCTGAGCCAAGGGTGCCAGAGTTCTGCTGTTGCCTGGTAGATCCTGTTCTCCTCAGCTGGGAGCTGGTTTTTGGGGTGAAAGTCATGGTTGCCCATTGCAGGATATACTTGAGTATCTAAAAGAGCAGAAGGCAAATAGCATGGTAAGAAGACTGGCAGGTAGAGAAGAGAGGTATGTGTGCGCGTGTGTGCGCGTGCCCACACTTTGCAGAACAGAATATCAAAACACAGGCACTTTACAAAAATCAGGAGAGGCAGGAAAGTTACTGCATCACTAATATTGTTCCTCTCCATCAGATTCTGAAAGGGAGATGCCATCATCCATTTGAAAGAGTACTCAGCTCTGCAAACCACACTGCTATTACCATCCCCAGCTGTTCCTCCCAGAATTCCTCAACACAGCAGTCACATCTGGACACCAAACTACCGCTGGGCAACATCATGTCTGAACCTATATCAACTTACGATTTGTGGCTTGGGTGCAGGTTGGTAAATCAAGGTCTTAAATCATGGTTTCTGGCTGGCAACAGGGTCATCCCAAAACATTTTGCTACCTGAGACAAAGGACAAAGTGGTATCCTTCCATTCCACGTACAGAAGGTACCTGGGCTGCCAGCTGAGCATTGGCAATGGCATAGCATCTTCTACCACACCTGATGGCAGCAGACCAGTTTAGGGGAACAGGATAGGCAATTTGGCCACATAGCTTTGTCCTTCAATAAGTGGAATACCAGGGGATCAGGAAGATCCATCAAGGGAATCAAGTTGCTACCCCTAATAACTGCCACCTGAGTAGATACATCATTCTGCCTGATGGTAGGGCTGGCCCTATTTGCAATTGTATGACAAACAAGAGTTATAAGGCTATGAAGCAGCTTCCACATTATGGAGACAGGAGTAGATTTAGGGATTTTGAAGATGAATATTGAACCAAAAGTAGGGAAGCCTGATTAATGCAATTAGCTTTCCCGCCTAGCAGCAATGAGTTCCGAGTTCTATCTGTGTTTCACAAAAATCATGATTTAGCACATCCAGTGAGTCCCAGTTTCATATGTACAGAGAATGAGTACAGTGTACCGTTTTCACAAAAAAACAAATACATAATGATTTTTTATAAATCTTACTTTCTGCTCAGGTTCATGAAGAACAGAGCAGGAATCTGAATTGTATAATGCAAAATAAATAGAGTCACACAGATTTCTTGTTCATGCATATTACTTAATTCAACTTCTCTTGGTGCAGAAATTATGGTTTATCCTGATGTGTAACTTAAGTCTGTCTTCTTTAAATATAAAGCTCATCACATCTGCTTTTCTTTTATTTTCTTTTATCTTTTATTTGGCACTGCTTTGTTGCTAATGAAGAGGGACATCCATACCTGGAAAGACACTTTTGATCAGGTTAGTGAGCTTTTCAATTATCTTCAACACAGATTCTTCACTCAGTTTCTCATTAGGCACATGAGGAGTATCATCCCTGGAAAACAGCAGAAATACTATTCAGTGGAGTCCACAACTCAAGGATACTTCTATCAATAGACAATGGCCAATTCCTTGGTTGATCCACGCACAGGAATTGACAGAGTACAAGACAGGTAAATGGATCCTCTTCCAGATTTCGACTGTGTGTAAAATTAAGCTAACATGTGGATGAGGAACCTATTATCCAGTGACTGCTAAGTGGGTAGTAGCTTGTGTTTCCTTATTTGTAGCCAGCACGGAGAACAGCCAGTGTAGCATCGTAGTCTGAGTGCTGGATTATGACCCTGCATACCAAGGTTCAATTCCCTGCTCAGCCATGGAAACCCACTGGGGGACTTTGAGCGCATCACACACTGGCAGCCTCCAGAAAACCCTGTGATAGGTTTGCCTTATGGAAATGAGTTGACGGTACACAACAACAACAACAACAAGCCAGAATGGAAACAAAGTCTGTTTGTCTCTTAGTATGCAGCTGGAGGAAGAGGCAATGGTAGCAGCAGCTTTCTACCAATCCAAGAAGAGACAGAAAAGTTATTGTTGAACCACGACTCCTATAAGCCCATGCAGCATGACCACAGTTTATGTTGGCTGGGAATTCTGGCAGATACAGTGCCAGAGGAAACTTTTTGTAAACTCTGGACATTTGTCATCTGTTACTTTCTCTTCCAGAAAACTTTGTTCTTAGCTAGCATGGATCCATGCTTCCTTCACCAACCCATTCACTCACGTGCATGGAATTACAAGCGTTCACCTCTATGGGGATCCCTGGTAAACTGTGGCTACTATACCAATTGTTCAGCATAGGGCCACACTCACATGCTTTGTTTAGGTAAAATGCACAAACTGCATACCCAGTCCAGAGAATGAAGTCTGGGTCAGGGAGGATCTCCTTCATGGCATAAATGGAAGAGTTGACAAGAATCCAGGGAGCATCGCACAAGTAATCACCCCAACTTCCCGCGTTGGTCACTGGCTGGGAGCCGGCAGATGGGCACACTTTCCAAGGGTCTGGAGACACTTGGTACTGCGGGTCTAGGTGAAGGTCCGTAATGTGCCAAAAGTAACCTGCTGAAGACAAAATGTCTGTGATTAAATGGTTTCACTTTGCAATTCAGCAAATATTAAGTCTAGTTAGAGTTTGGGCATTTTTCTTTTGAGGAATACAATTCCAAATTCCCCAGAATGTGGAATTCGGGGACTGATAGTCCAAAGAAGAATATTTTCCAATCTCTCGGAACCTCTCTCCCACTATACCACCCAAATTCAAGAATTCTCATGTAACTGACTAAATATAGTTGTTGTTGTTGCCATGTGCCTTCTTTTCCAACTTATGGTGACCCTAAGTGAGACCTATTATGGGGTTTTCTGGGGCTGAGAAGGTGTGATGTGCCCAAGGTCACCCAATGGGTTTCTATGGCCAAACGGGGAATCAAACTCTGGTCTCCAGAGTCATAGTCCAACACTCAAACCACTACCCCATGAGGGCTCTAGAAATACATACTAATCAACATTTCCGTACTTCATACAGTAGTGCTGGGGAAACTCTGGACTTTCAGATGCTTTGGAATTCAATTCCCAGAAGCCCAGCCGGCGAGGCCAACTGCAAGGCATTATGGGAGTCACAATTCAAAAGCTCTGATGGACCAAAGCTTCCCCAGCCTTGGTGTACCATGTTGTGTCAGGTTTTTTGTTTTGTTTCTGCTTTCTGTTGAAGGTTTACTTATCTTTACTTCCGGTGCTGAAAGTGAGGCTGTACTCACAAACATGCCATGGTACAAAATTCTTTGTCTACTGAGTTTCTGCCTCCCTGCCTCTCCTGTTGGAAGCAAAGTATCACTGACAGAATAAGAGAAGAGGGTAACTTCATCACCAGAGTTTGGAGTGAAGGAGAAACAAGAAGCAGAAAGAGGAGGGTCTCTACCAGAACCTGCTTTCTAAGATACCAAGACATTCTGAATATAAACCAAATGTTTTGATCAGCAAAGCATGGAAATGTATTTTTTTGGATGACAATTTACAAAATCTCCCACTTGCCATGGTGCTGAAGAGCTTCTGGGATTTAAAGTCCAAAAGGTAACTTTTCAAAGCTCTACTTATCACTAACTTACAGCTCCTCACTCAACAGGATGCCATTCACACATTCCCCCACTCCAGATCCCAACTTCCTATTTGTCAGATGCTCATGACTTGCAACACCTAACACAACAGGATTTTCTAGGTGTCAGACATGAGTGGGGCAGTGCAAACTCTCAGCTTGTGCTGGCAAAAAAGTTTGGATGTACTCAAAGCCTTTGTACTTAAAGCCTTAAAGTTAAACTAGTGCTTAACCGTGGCAAAGCATAACCAAGTTTCCCCTTCCCCTGGAAAGATGGAACACAGTTGGTTTAGACCAGCAACGGTAAATATGCAGCTATCGATACTGTAGAACTTCAGGTTCCATCCACCATAGCCAGGGATGAGGCATGATGGGAGCTTCAGTCCAGCAATATCTGGAAGAACACACATACCCAAGCCTGGCTTAGTCCCTCATCCCAACTAGCCATGCTATGATACAATTCTAAAATGGGGCAGCAGTGGCCAGAACAGGCATCACACATACACGATTCTGCTCATGTGATGCATGCATACTGCACTACAGTGAACAAATGACAGTGAGGCATTGCAAAACTGATTTCTGTGCACTACGCAGACTGCCTTTTCCCTTTCTTGCTTCCTTTAAGCCAGAGATGGGACATGCATGGTTTTCCTGATAGTGTTGGAATACATCTCCCCCATCATCCTTCATCACTGGTTGTGCTGGCTAGGACTGACAGGGGTCGTAGTTGAACAACACTTTGAGGACCACACATTCTCCACTCCTGCCTTGGGTAATGTGGAGGATGCTGCCCTATCTCCCCCTCCTCCAGGGAAAGTCAGATTCTGTACATGGAATGGGACCAGAGGTCAACAGTCTGGTCCTTTTGATTGGGCATCAAAATGTCTCCGGCTGTAACCATGAGCTTACATCACTTCTCTCAACTCTAACTTGTCAAGCATCCTATCAGCTTGGCCTTAATGTTTAAATGACCAATATAAAAATATACATTACCTGAGGCAGCTGTTAGGACTCTGAGGTTTACCAGAAACAGCAGGACTCTCCACAGATCCATCCCGGTCTACAACTTTTGCCACCAAACTATCACAGTCTAACAATTCACTTTGACTTCTGCACTTGCAGCCATGACAGAAGCGAGCCAGACCTGCTTTTTTTTAGATTTCTGACTCATCGGCTGCTAAAGCAACTCCCCTTGGCATCCAACTGTATCTGCCCACTTAGGAAAGCACTCAAACTACTTTTTAAAACTGTGCATAAGATTTTGTGGCTTTTATTTTTCTTAAGAGTATAGGCTAGAACTGGAGTCGACTATCTGACATGTCAAGCAGTCAAACTCAAAGAGACAGAGAGAAAAAAAAGAAAGAAAAACAAAAAGGCACTACTCCAAGGCTTCCGTGTTCATAATTAATAATTTGCTGACTTAACAGGACAGAATTGGCTTGGCTTATTTTTTTTCCATGAGAGGGAGCAGAAGTTCAAATTCTGAGTAAATGATCAGACTGAAGGTAACGATTATTAAAGTTAGTTCTAACAAGTTTGAGATAATGAACAGAGCCACTGTTGTTGGTTTTTTTTTCTCACTTGTTTATGTGTTCCTGCTGGAAGCAGAAGTAATTTGGCAGCAAGTACCAGCATGTTGCTCATAACAGATAAACCAGAATTCCCCTGGATTACTGCCCTGGATCTTTAAGGCACAGTATACCACATTCTAAGTATTGCTATATTGAAATAAGAGAAAGTGAGTCCAAGGTTCATAATCCCCTGATGTACAATAAATGTATCTGCAAGAGAGATAACCATACTTATGTGTACTTTTACCCTTATTATCAAGAAACAAGAAATTGCCAAAACACAGCACTGCAACCAGATGGCAGGAACTTGACACCTGACAGTCCACGTGCACACAAACTGTGTCAGCTACTTGATAATCTCCATGTTTTTAAAGTTCCAGTCAGAGTTTTGTGAGCACACAATCAGTGCAATCTCCATTCATGGTTGGTGAGCTGTGTTCTTTTTAGAGGGTAACAATTTGCACACAAACTTTGACAAATTTTACATGCCTTAGTTTCAGCTCTCAAGCCTTATTCTTTATTGTAACCAAATAAAAGTATGTGCAATTTTTGAAGATTAAATAATGTATCTTGTTTAGCTATGCCTCCATTTCCCTCTTTTGTTTCATTGTTCTATTTATACCAGAACCCCTTGGGGCAGGAATCTGTCATACCTCTTCCTTCTGAAGCATGATGCAAACAGATGGTACTATATAAAAAGAGTTATTAATAGTAACACTGAGGTCACATGAATTAAAGGCTGTTTCTGTACTACCCAGTTATAGTGGTATTATTCCATTTTTAACATCCTGTGGAATTCTGGGGTTTGTAGTTTACTGAGACCAAAGAGCTCTCTCGCTGAGAATTCTAAATGCCTCTCCCTAAACCACAGGATTCCATAGGATGTTGAAAGTGGAATAATCGCACAATAATAGTGTAGTGCAGAAATGGCCATAGAGACAGTTGTGAGCATTAACATCGTTAAAAGGCATGCAACGTCTTCTTTGCCTTGATCTTCTTTGAAAAGAATAACAGTGTTCAACCCATAGAAAATGGAACAGGTGATGTAATAGGGGAAATGCAGAACAGAGTAGGTAAAGAGGTAGTGCAGGAATACCTGACTACTCTTAATTAATTTAAGTCACCAGGGCCAGATGAACTGTATCGAAGGGTATTAAAAGAACTGGCAGAAGTAATTTCAGAGCCATTGGCAATATAATCCTTGGGAGTTCCTGAGGATCAAAAGAAGTTCTAGCAGACTGGAGGAGGGCAAATGTTGTCCCCATCTTCAAAAATGGGGAAAAAAGAAGACCCAAATAATTATTGCCTAGTCAGCCTGACATCAATATCCAGAAAGATTTTTAGAGCAGATCATCAAACAAACAGTCTGTAAACACTTAGAAAGGAATGCCGTGATCAAGAAACTCAACATGGGTTTCTCAAAAACAATCATGCCAGACTAATCTGATCTCCTTTTTTTCTTCTTCTAGAGTTACAAGCTTGGTAGATGAAAGGAATGCTGTAGATGTGGTGTATCTTGACTTCAGTAAGGTCTTTGACAAAGTCCCCCATGATGTTCTCACAGACAAGGTAGTGAAATGTGGATTGGACAAAGCCAGACTCAAAGGGTGCTCACCAATGGCTCCTCCTTATCCTGGAGAGAAACTAACAAAATGAATTTTATCAGGGAGAAATGTAGATTACTACATTTAAGAAGAAAGAATGAAACGTATAGATATAGGATGGTTGATACCTGGCTTGACAATAGTACACGTGAAAAGGATCTAGGAGTCTTAGTGGCCCATAAGCTGAACATGAGTCAGCAGTGTAATGCGGCAGCTAAAAAAGCCAATATGATTCTGGGCTGCATCAATAGGAGCATAGTGTCAAGGTCGGGGGAAGTAATAACACCACTCTATTCTGCTTTGGCTAAACCTCATCTGAAATACTGTGTCCAGTTCTGGGCACCACACTTCAAGATGGATATTGACAAGCTGGAACATGTCCAGAGGAGGGTAACCAAAATGTGAAGGGTCTGGAAACCATGCCTATGAGGAGCACCTTAGGGAGGTAGGTATGTTTAGCCTGATGAAAAGCAGGTGAGGAGGTGACATGATACCCATATTTGAAGGGATGTCATCTTGAAGACTGAGCAAGCTTGTTTTCTGCTGCTCCAGAGACCAGGACATGGAGCAATGGATTCAAATAACAGGAAAAGAGGTTTCACCTAAACATCAAGAGCCATTCAACAGTGGAATATGCTGCCCTGGAGTGTGGTGGAGTCACCTTCTTTGGTGTTATTTAAACAGAGGCTGGATGGTCATTTCCTGGGGATGCTTTGAGTGTGTGTGTTCCTGCATGACGGGGGGTTGGACTCGATGGCTGTTGTGGTCTGCTGCTCCAGAGACCAGGCCTCTTCCACCTCTATGATTCTTACTATATCGCTATTCTTACAATATGCTGGTGATACCCATCTGTAATATTCCTTTCCACCTGGCTCCAAGGAACCTGTTTCTGTACTTAACCAGCGCTTGGCATCTGTAACAGACTGGATGAGGATAAACAAACTGAAGCTCAATGCAGACAAGACAAAGGTGCTCCTGGCCAGTTGAAAGGCAGATCAGAGAATAGGAATTTAACTTCTGGTGGGTGGGGTTGTAACCCTCTTGAAGACGCAGATTTGTAGTTTGCGTATATTTCTGGACTCAGTGCTGAATTTGGAAGCCCAGGTTTTTGGGACGACCAAGAGTGTATCCGCACAGATAAAACTAGTGTGCCAGCTGTGTCCATTCCAGGAGATGTTTGTTCTGACCACAGTGGCAGGTGGCTTGATGACATCCCATTTGATTATTGTCATGCGCTAAATATGAGGCTGCCTTTGTGAACTGCTGAGACACTTCAGTTGGTCCAAAGCGCTGCAGCGAGATCATTAACTGCCCATATCTCTGTTATGGCAACAGTTCCTCCAGCTGCCGGTCCCTTTCCAGGCTGGTGATGACTTACGACGCCCTATCGGGTCCTTCCAACAGCCTAGACTTGAGCTACGCAGGGCTTTATGAGGCACCACCGCTGCTTTGAATCATGCCTGGCAATGGGCTGGCAGCCCTGAACAATCTGGCTGCAGCTCTTTGAACCAGACGAGATGTCCAACTCTTCTTCCTCACGTGGAGCATGAGGGATGTAACTGTGGCACGGCCAAGGCAGAGGGCCCTAGGAAGGGACACAGTTGGTGCACTGGTTTTAATAGCTGCTGCTGCTGCTGTTGTTGTTGTTGTTGTGTGCCTTTGTTTCTGACTTAGGGAGGCCCCAAGGCGCCCCTAAAACAGACATACATTTTGGTGATCTGTATAATATCACCCATTGGTTCTCCATGGCTGAGCGGGGAATCGAGCGCCCGCCTCCGGGATTGTAGTCCAACGCTCAAACCACTAGGCCGCGCTGCCTCTCTTTCAAAGAAATAGTCATAGAGAAAGACCTAAGGGAGCACTAAGAAAACTTTCCGCTTCAAGCGCGCCGCTCTAGCCGTCCTCACTTCCTGTCTACTTCGGAAGACTTCCCCCTGTTTCTTCCTCATGCGGTGACGGTCCGATTGGTGGCTCGTGCGCGGGGCGGGGCCTGTGCCTGGCCTATCCCGAGGGCTGGTTTTGCGCGCCCCTGGCCTAGCCGCGAGGCGGCTGGAAAGAAAGGAGGCGGGGGGCGGGGCGCAGAGGAAGGAGCGCGCGCGCGGGGAAGTCGGCGGTGTTCCTCGCGTCGCCCTCTTGCCTGGGGTCCCGCTCGCGTTTGTTTCGGCGGCAATGTGGTCGGGTCACGGTGAGCGCGTCGAGAGGAGGGTGCGGGGGGGGAGAAGTTAAAGGGGCAGCGGCGTGTGGGATAGGGGTGGGTCGCTTGGGGTTGTCCGAATTGTGTTGGCCTGCCGCTCCCGGACGTCCCCCTCCTCTGTTAGGCTGGCCGGGGCTGATGGCAGCCGCAGTCCAACAGGTCGCTCAGGGGCATTTGGTGTCCCGACGTGCTGGGGCTCCCTTCGACTTGGGAGCTCCCTACCGCCTTTCCTGGGCAGCGATGACTTAGGCCATTTCTGCGCTAGACTGTTATAGCGCTATTATTCCGCTTTCAACATCCTATGGAATCCTGGGGTTTGTGCTTGAAGTGTGCCACTCTAAGTGCACCGTCTTCATTTCCTCTGTACTTCCTTTGAGGCCCCTCCCTAAACTGCAAACCCCAGGATCCCATAGGATGTTGAAAGCGGAATAACAACGCTCTAAGAGTCAGGTGTGGAAGTGGCCTTAGCCACGGTAGTCCCTGCACTGATGACTTCCTGCTTAGACTGCTGCAGGGCACTGTCTGTGAAGAGGACTGAGAAATTGCAGCTGGTGCAAAACAGAGCACAATACCTTACCACGCAAGTTTTAGAGAAATAGGATGGGCGGTCAGTGTGCTTCCACGAATATTTCTGAGTTCAAGGAGCTGGAGGTATAGTTAAAGCCCTAAATTGTTTGGGACCTTGATACTTGAAGGGGCCCCCGTCCATACTTGTGTCTGCCTGAGGTGTGAGGTCTGTTGGAGGGCCCCTTCTCTGTGTGTGTCTGCCAGAGCGGCATGCTGTGCAAGGACGTGGAGCAGGGCCTTTTCTGCTGCGGCACCCCGGTGGTGGGGCACTCTCCCCTTGGGAGTCAGCCTGCTGTTTTTCCAGTGTCAAGTATCAACCTGGTTTTCACAAAAACTTTTGGCGCCTAATTGATTTTGCTAAAACCATTTAATTTGTTTGAAACTATTGTCAGTGCATTAGTCTTTCTCTTTAACTTGCTGACTTTAGCTTTTTAAAAATCATTTTTTTAGCATTTATGGTGTTTAGATTTGTCAGAGTGGTTTTATTGTATGCTGCCCTGAGATTTCTGGATAGAGGACAGGGTATAAATCCCAGGGCAGCATACAATGCCTTGATGTGGCAGGTGGATGTGGACCATTTTGCCCAAGCCCACCCACCAACTGCTGCCAGATGATGGAGTTGGTACTGATGGAGGTATTCTGATTTGTTTCTGGTCTGTTCCCAGTTTGGTCCCTATTCTAAAACTCCAGAGATTGAAAAGAATGAAAGTAGAAAAGAATAAAAGTAGCTTTGTTGTTTTGTTCTGTCACTTTTTTTTCTTTATTTCCAGGTGGCTATGACAGTGCCTATGGTGGTGGTGGAGGATATACACAGTCACCTGGAGGGTTTGCATCACCTTCTGCAACTCAAGGTGAAAAAAAATCGGTATGTAGCTTCTCTGAAAAAGTCAGGACTTCCTGTACTTCTTGAAGTGAGAGTGGAACTTATCTTTTCAAAGAGTTTTGTTGTTTTCTGAAAGCATAGTTTTATAGGATGACTAGCAAATTGTTAAGACATAAAACCAATTTCTTCTATAGAATAACATAGACTCATAGAAATGTAGAATTGGAAGAGACCACACGGGCCATCCAGTCCAACTCCTGCCATGCGGGAACACCCTCAAAGCACTCCCAACAGATGGCCGTCTAGCTTCTGCTTAAAAACCTCCAAGGAAGGAGACTCCACTACACTCCGAAGCAGCATATTCCACTGCCGGACAGCCCTGACCATCAGGAAGTTCTTCCTGAGGTTCAGGTGGAATCGCCTTTCCTGCAGCTTGAATCCATTGCTCCTTGTCCTGGTCTCTGGAGCAGCAGAAAACAAGCCCTCTCCTTCTACATGGCATCCCTTCAAATATTTAAACATGGCTATCATGTCCCCTCTCAACCTTCTCTTCTGCAGACTAAACATACCCAGCTCTCTAAGTCCATCCTCATAGGGCATGGGTTCCAGGCCTCTCACCATTTTGGTCGCCCTCCTCTGGACTTGCTCCAGCTTGCTCCAGTGCTATTTCACTGACCATGACACATTAAGCCTATTTGCTGTCAAAGTAAATGGGTGAATGGCAAAAAAAAGGTGGAGGCACATATTACTGGACATTCTCCTGGAAACAGCTGCAACTCTTTATTCACACTCTCTTTTTTTAATTCCAAGATATATCAGATCAAAAAAGTGCTGAGGAACATGTATGCATTTATTTTTGTGGCTGTTCCTCCAGTACTGTGTACCATACTGTGGGCTGCACAATTAGCATGCCAGATAGTTTCAAGGCTTTTCTTTCAACTACTTCTCCCCAATTTTCTCATTTTTATTTTTTTTAAAGAGTCATAGGATTATAGTGTATCTGTGAAAAAGTGAAGTAGCGCTTTTGCACTGAATTGCTCTATCACTATTTCACTGATACACTGTGACTTTAAAAGAAACCAAATGAAATATATTTAAAAAGCATAAAAACATACCCTAGCCTCAGCAAACTGTCGCTCAGTTTCAAAAATCTTCTAGTGAGATTCCAAAACATTGCTTTGTTCATCAACAAATGGCACCTCAAAAATAACAGAAAAGATAACCGAATGAGAGGATGTGGAAGTGCCAGCAACCGCCTGTACCCAGCCAAAACAAAGGAGCCATATTGTGAGACCTTGTGCTTCTGTAGACTACTTTGGAAGAGCCCAGTATCTTGGTGGCATAATGATAGTAATAGTTCACTAGTACAGTTCTTTACACTGTGATGGGCAAAGCTTTGCCTGGATGCAGTTTTGTTATTTCTGAAGCACTTGCTGGCTGATGGCATCTCTCTCTGCTATTAAAAAAAAATAGGAGTTCATCAGACCTTTGGTAGTCCCCAAGAAGCATGATTCCCTTTTAAAACAAATCATGTGATATTCTACATAACTTTATTTCAGTGAAATATGGTCATGTTTCTTAGTTGTTGTTGTTTTTAAGTTAGGAAGCAGCCTTCCAGTTTGGGTGGGAACAGCTAGGGTTCCCCTAGGGTTGGCCCCTCAGACCTTGTTATATATCTTAGAAATCTGATTTTTGTTAAAATAAAAGTAAGAAAGAATTTCATCTGCCTCTCAATTGCAAATGGTTATGCTTTGTCAGTGGTTCTTGTTTCAGGAATTCTGTATAGGGTTAGTTAAGTGTCTGTTGCATGGATCACTTTACTGGTTTGTGTTCATCAATGATGATTAACTAGCATACAGCCTTTTTGCTATTCTTGTGTAATTTTTTTCTCTGCGTACATTTTCAAACTGAACTAAAATATTCTCTTGAAAGCATAAGTGAAGATATAGAATCATAGAATCATAGAATTTTTACATTTCCTCATTGCAGAGGTCAAGATCACAGAATATTGTTCCCTGTACAGTGTCTCAGTTACTTTCTGCTGAACAGGTTGATGATGCTTTCAGAGTCCGAGACGTTGAACTTTCACAGGTAAGTATTCTGTCTTCCCTCCCAATGCTATGGATTGATTGGGTCAAGGAAAGTCTATGTGTGGATTGCAACAGCCATCTGCATTTGTCTACCAAAGTACTACTTGAATCAGGAATTCCACTTCTGGCATAAGACATCCATTCAGAGTGGATTAATTTGTGGGTAATAGATAAAATGTAGAAGGCTAGAGTTTTAAACTGATTTTAAGTTGTGTCTAGTCTTGTGTGTCTAGTCCAGAGTGAAATTAGAGGCCGTATCAGTAAATGGTTGTATCTATTTTTTCCCCCCGAAGGTCATTATTGTGGGCATAATCAGACAAGCTGAAAAAGCACCAACAAACATTCTGTACAAAGTGGATGATATGACTGCAGGCCCAATGGATGTGAGACAGTGGGTTGACACAGATGTAAGTATTTATTGGTGTTTGTGTGTTTAATGGAAAGAGACTGTGTGATGTATTGCCTAGAAGGCATGCATAGGGCTGGGGAAATTCAAATCTGCTCATGATCATGAATCCCCCAGGGTCACTATGCTCAGCTTCTGTTCCAAAAACTAACTTTTCAAGTTCTGCTAGAGTACTAGAGTATCATCAGAGTTTTTGGAATAAAAATCCCAGAATGGTATTACTGCTTCAGGTTACTGTGCTGTATGAAGGATTCTGAGAACTGTAATCCAGAAAAAGTAACGTTTCTCCAGGGTCTGAGTTGGAGGTACAATGGGCCCTCCCTTACTCTGATTCCGCACGCATAAATGTGAGATCATGTGAAGCAACATGTTCCATTATAGTCAATGGACACAATGTGTGCGCTGCCATGGGCATGTAGACATCGTGTCCATTAACTATAGTGAGACACAAGCATTCATGTTTTTTGTTTTATGTGGGGGTCCCTAGAATGGAACCCTCACATATACAGAGGGTGCACTGTAAATGAGAGCCAATTGTCCGCACTGTTTAACTCACATTTTTAGAAGGCTTACACGTAGGGATAGTTAAAGCACTTGCCAAAAAGCATTTTTTAATTTTTTTAATTTTTTTAATTTTTTTTTTAAAAAGCATTGCTAAAGCATTATTGCTAAACACAACAAAACTATTACAATATTCTCCCCTTCCCTTCTTTTAAAGGAAGAAGGCAGTGAAAATGTTGTGGTGCCACCTGGGACATATGTGAAAGTGGCTGGTCATCTGCGATCTTTTCAGGTAAGAGTCATGGAACTGAGGAGCATGGAAAGGAGCGATGCTATTTAATTCAACATTTTTGCTGAAGTCAGGATTATCCATCATTCTCCCCTCCATCCTCCACAATCAAAGTAGCCTACAGGAAGCTGCTGCTTTTTGACACTCTGTTATCTGACAACTTGCTGTTTTGATGCTTCCAAATGAAGGACAGTTTCCATTAATTCAACCGCGGTTCCCCTCTTTCATCAGTTCTTGCCTATGAAGGCTCCCTTGGAACTGCTTGCACATGTGTGCTGTTTGCAAAGAGAACAGTTGGTGGGAGAGGCACTAAGCTGGCTGAGACTTCTGCAAACAGCACACATTCTGTTGGTCCCAAATGAGCCTATGTAAGTCCTTCATGCTTGCTACAGTATAGTACATGGGTTCTTCTTTTCAACCAATACTGTCTACAGTGCTCCAGTCCCCAACCTCTCAGATCTAAGTTGGGAAAGACCTGTCATTTTTGCCATCGAGAACCTTTCCCATTTTCTCTATGGATTCTGTCAAATTACATAAAAAGGAAGGATGGCATGTAGCCTTATACTCTTGAAATAAACATTGTTGATTAATTTAAAAATATGATACACTTGTGCTGAAGATAAGATACATCTTCGTTGCATTCTGTTCATCATTAAATAATTCTCTGCCATTACACTTGCTTCCAAGAGCTAATACAGCCTTCGTGTTTCATTCACATGTATCGTCCATCAGGAATAGTGTTCATTTGTTAGTAGAGATGCAAACATTGTTCCAGTAGTATGTTTCTCATCTTGGCATTAAGTATTCCCTGTCAGAGAATTAGTATTTATTATTTATCTAGAGCATTATAAAGGGAGTTACATTAAAAAAGTAGAAAAGGGAAATGTACCTCTTATTAAAAAGATAATTAAAATGATAGTGAGGAGACCTTTAGATAGAAAATCCTTCCATAACATGGAGAACCTAAATATGATGGTAGATAAAATATCATACAGAATTTACCATTCTTAGGTTTGCAGAATATGCTATGATTAAATTTAAATTGTAACTTTTTAAATATAGTACTGAAGACTAAATTCAAGAATTGGAAGACAGCTAACTTTGTAGTGAAGGTTGTTGTTGTTGTTGTTGTTGTTGTTGTTGTTGTGTGCCTTCAAGTTGTTTCCAACTTATGGCAACCCTAAGGCAAACCCATCATGGAGTTTTCTGGGGTTGAGTTTTTTGTGCGTGTTTTGTGTCCAGAGTCACCCTGTGGATTTCCATGGCCAAGCACAGAATCAAACTCTGGTCTCTAGGGTAGTAATCACGACTTTCAAACCACTACACCCTGCTGGCTATTACAGCTTAGGGGGAAAAATGGTAGTTTGTGTATTTGGAGGAATTGTCAGATGAGCAGAGGGAAAATGGAATGCAGCTTTTGTGATAAAAGGCACTTGTTTCAGATTCACTATAATCCTTTTAGAATGCAGTTAGTAGGTTCAAATGATAAAAGTATCCTCAAAAACAGAAGACTATTGAAAATTATTGGGATATCTGAGCCAAAGCCACAATGTTGACCTTTCAGTTTCAAAAAAGGTTGTGAGAGCAGTGGTTTCATCAACTGATGTGCATGATCAGTGGCTAGAAGGCTGTCGGTGTCTTACGCTTTTGATAGTTTCCCTGTGGAAGTAGTTGCGCATTTTCATGTGAGGCAGAATGTCCACACTCAGTTCAAGGTTGTGGAAGCAGAGTTGTGCATATAGTGCCCTTATGCATAGATGCACATTGGTTGTGTGTTTGGTCCACATGGAGTGTCTTGGGTCAGTTGCACAACATTGCCATTGGTTGTGTAGCCCATTTAATGTATAATTCTACACATGGAGATTTATGCTATGCAACCCTAATATAAGATGTTGGCCACGGTTGCTGTTTTTTAAAAGCTTATGAAATTAGTAGGGAGTGGTCATATCTTAAAAATATTTTCCCCTCGTATTGATATTAACGTTTAGAACTCATTTTGAAAAGTATATTTTGAGGCAACAACTGATTGAGTTATATTTTCTTACTTTTTGGACAGAACAAAAAGAGCCTTGTCGCATTCAAGATCATGCCACTGGAGGATATGAATGAGTTCACTACACATTTGCTTGAAGTTGTCAATGCACATATGATTCTCAGAAAAGACCACATGGTATGTGTAAAAACAAGGTACACACTGACCTTTCCTGGAGGGAATTGAGAATTGAGAAAGAACAATTGAGAAAGTGAAAGCTTTAGCAAGAAGGGGACTTGCACTGGTACACCTCTGTAGTTGTTGTGTGCCTTCAGGTCATTTTCAGCATATGGCAACCATAAGGCAAATCTATCATGGGGTTGTCTGAGGGCTAAGAGTATGTGACATGCCCAAGATCACCCAGTGGATTTCCGTGGCCAAGCTGGGAATTGAACCCGGTCTCCAGGTTCATAGTCCAATGCTCAAACCACTATACCATGCTGGCTCTTGACTGCTAGCTTGGATCTAATACAGTGACACAACCAACCTCCAACAGATTCATTTAGAATCGTATAATTGTTCACCTTCAGTGCTAAAACTTAATTTCACATTTGTAGGATTATGGTAGTTAATGTTTATTTCTCTTTCTGTATTTTAGGCCACATCTATGAAGATGCCACAGTCGCTTGGTATGGCAGGGATGGGCAGCATGCCAAGCTATGGAGGAAGTAATGCCATGCCAGTGGGTGGGCTTACAGCCCATCAGAGTCAGGTAGGAACATCAGTGGCAAGGCCACTTAGGCTTAGGACAGAATTACCTTACCTATGTTCTTTTTTTACTTGTTGTGTTCGAGATCATGGGAGATGGTTCACTCTGAATGCCTTTTATACTAAGACATAAATCCAGTTGTTCTTCCCAAATAAGGAAGATACATAGAATCCACACAGTCTTGAGTGAATCAGTGTTTATCTCAAGTTTCTTAAATTTCATGCATCTTTTTGGACACTATCATATTGTGTTTGTATTTAAAAAAGGGGGAGGCAGAGTAATGTCCTGCTTGGTCCCCAGTAAAGGCCTTCCTAAATAGAAGGACCTTAGATTCTTTCCTCAAAATATACATACTGAACTTGGTAGATGCTCTTTTTCTTTGCAGGAGAAGAAGCTGATGCATTTACAAATATATATGTAAGTCAAGGGCAGGTTTTGGGGCCACTATTATGGATTTTGCTATGCCCATGGATAAGCTGAGGGCTATTCTGAGGAGAGAAGGAAGCACCAGCACTGCCTCAGGGAGACCAGCTGACCCTGGCTGCCACAATTTTCCCACCCAGGCATTCAGAAAGGCCTTTTAACACCCTACTCAGAGAAAGGGGTGGTTCTGTGTCCTTCTCTCTTTTTTGTTTTTTTAATAAACACTAAGGTACAGTATTAACTATTACCAAAAAAGGAATGATTCCCTTCTCTCAGTAAGATTAGCAAAAAGTGAGAGCTTAGTCTGGCAAGGGGAAACCTAAAAGAAACATTGACCCCTTCTACTTTCAACACTCCTTTGAGGGGAAGCACCTAAGCGTCACCACCATTTCCCACCCAGCCTTTTAAAAAAGGCCAAAAGCAACGGAGAGTGTTGGAGGGGATCAGTGCTGCTTTTAGGTTCTTCTGGGACAGGCTAAGCGCTTGCCTTTCACCACTCAGAGTAGGGGAGATTTTATATATACACACACACACACACACACACACATACATACATATATAAATTTTTAATAAGAGTTAAGGTACAGTACTTACTTTGACCCGTGGATATGTCAATCCATTTTTTTTGTCAGGATGCATGGTTCCTGTCCTAAGTATTTGCTGGATGTGTATTACAATACATATTGGAATGGATCTGCTAGTTTAGGCATTGCTAGAGTCTGAGACTGCTACAAAGTATCAAGTGCCAGTTGTTGATTGCAACTATGTTGAAGCTTGCTAAAGTATTCCAGGGTACCAAATGGTTAATTGCTTTATTGTTCATTGCTACAATGTATCTGGAAAAGGGGGTGATGATCAGAGGAGGCAGAATGAAAGTATAGGTGAGGGGTTATGGGAACCGGCAGTGCTCAAAGATAAGAAGACAGAATCTTGTTCCTGCCTCAGGGATGAAAGATGTAAATAACTGAAGGTCTGGATAAATGTCTAAACTGGTGGAATGAAGTGAGATTTATGGCACCGATCACACCTATTTGTGCATAAATTTGTATGAAAATGTAAGACCTGTAGCCATCCTGGAGGGGGTAAGTCTCAGTAGCTTCAGTGGCTGTATCTGTTATTTAGTCATTGTGTCAGTTTCCATTATTAAAACTGAAAATTGTTTTTGCAAGCTTGTTTTTAGAATATAGGTATTTTTGTTTGAATAACAGGAAGAATAATCATCAGCCTTCTGCTAGGCATATTTCACAAAACAGTTGTGAAACATGTGAGAACTATCAGCCCTGCTATTTGTATTTGAATAACATCTCTGAATGTTTGCTTTTCAAGATCCTGAATTTGATTAAAAGCTGTACAACGACAGAGGGGATAAGTCTTCAAGATCTGAAGTCCCAGTTGCATAATATGAACCTGCCAACACTGAAGTAAGTACACAGAAATAGTTGGGGCTTCTGTGAACAGTGCTGCCCCTGTACTTAGTTTGGTCCAAGAAATGAGCTGGAAAAGAAACAGCTGTCTTTATATTATGCTATAGTCTTATGCTGAAGTGAAGTAAAACTGATTTCTGTAAAATTTGAAAAGTGGCCCAGTATTGACTGTCAAAATTAATTTGTATTTCCAGCCAAAGACTTTAATGTTGATCACCACATTGGTCTACAGTGGCTTTCTGCTTCCCATTTTTCACACATGTGATCCTGGTGGATCACATCCACCTTTTATTCAAACTGGAAGTGACTAGAAAGCATTACTGGAAGACTCTTTGTGTGTAAAACAGCCCTTCTTCAAATAAGCATCTGTACCCTATGGGTGTTTCTGAAGTGGAGTCTTAGTGAGCTGCATGCATCCTACACAATTTTTATCCCCCTGCCCCTATTCTGGCATCTTGTCATAGGTGGACTGTAGGTGTCTTTTGGCACCCAGCAGCACCCAAATTGGTATCTTTTATATTCTTCTTTACTAAATCAAAGAATGTAGAATTTAGCTAGGGGCAGCTCACTAATTTTCTTTTAAGTTTTGTTTTGCTTTCTGAGGCTGTTTCAGAGAACTTGAAGCATAATATTATGAACCTTTTTTTTCTGTGAAGAAGCCTCTTTGGTAGCCTCAGACCTTTGATTTATTTTGCAGAGATTCTGTTCGTTTCTTGATTCTTAGTTTTTGAATTCCTAGTTTTTTGTTGGAAGGGTGTTAAATGAGCAGAAGGCTAGCTTTTTTTCCCTTCCTGAGTGTACAACAGTAGCAAAGTGATCTACCTTCTTTCAGTACTGTCACACTTAACTAATCATGATTGCCATTCTAATCTTGGACCAGCATGTTTTTTTTATTTTATAGGTGGCCCTCTACATTTGCTGAGGTTAGAGGTGCAGGACCCTTGCAAAAGTGGGGAAAATGCAAATATCAAAGTGTGTGTGTCTGAGACAGGGGCTGAGGCCTGGTGGGCACCCAAGGTCCGAAACCAAGTCAGGGAAAGGAAAGGAAGGGGGGGTCAATCAGTGGACCTATACTTCTCTCTCTTGCCTCTGGAGGGGGGCGGGCATCAGAAGAGGGTTTGTGGTGTGTGGAAAAATTGGGCTGTGAGCTGAACTTAGCTGACCAGGGAGCAGCTGGTGGAAGATGAAAAGAACCATAGGCAACTTTTTAAAAAGCTGCATGGTCTGACTGGAGTGGCTAAGAGGAAGGGTTCCTCTTGGAAAAAAGTGCTTGAGGTAGGGGTGAGGTGGGGTTTGAAAAAACTCACAAATAATCAAATCTGTGAAAGTTAAATTCACAAACGTGAAGAGCCAACTGTATATTATATCAGTTCTTCAGTGTTTCTCACTGGGTACATTTGGAAATGTCAATAGAATTAGATTAATATTTTATTCAATTTTCTTTGCATTTGCATGTGGAACCAAAGTGAGGAATATAGTGAGTGGCTTTTCTCTTGTAATTTAATACATATAATCAAAACTGTCATCAAGAAGAATGGGATCACTACAGCAAAATTGCAATGGAATGAGGAGCTAGCTTATTTAAAATGGCCTTCTTGGACCTTGACTATTAAACAGTTTGATAGTTCTACCTTTCTTTCCCCATTTCCAGCTTCACTCCCATTGAAGACAAGCATGTCTTGCTTTTGAGGAAAGGGAGGTAAGCAGATCACAAGCAACAACTGTGTTATGTGGCAAACAAATCTTTCCTTTTTCTCCTCTTTCCATCCAGGAAAGCTGTTGAATTTCTTAGCAGCGAGGGACATATCTATTCCACAATTGATGATGAGCACTTTAAATCTACAGATGCTGATTGATCCTAGTTCAGCAGTAATAAGCATTGCTTGTTGGACTGTGATCATGATGGTTGCATCAGGCCTAACACTATTCCTGAAGGTATCTTTTACAGACCAAGTGGATTCTATCTAGATTAGAAGGGTGCATTTGTTGACATCACTTTGGAATTTATTTCAGTGTTGCCTGGCTTCTATAAGTAAAATAATCCTAGAAAAATGCCTGAAATTATTTTTTTAATCATACTGAAGAAGAGTGTTCACTACTTCATTTGGAGTGCACAATGGCCTTATTTCAAGAAACTTCTGATGCCTCAAATAAAGCTGTTTTTTGATTTTGCATTGGTTTTCTTTTCCCTTTGGTCATATTATGCAGTTATTTTACATAGCCAAACACATGTAAGGTGCTCCATGATTATAGCTGTGCCACAACTTCATAGTTTGGGTGTCTGCTGTAGAATCTGTACTTCTCACATACCATGGGTAATTTATCTTTTCATTATAAAGAACAGATCTGCTTGCTCTTAATCCCTTTTTGGATTGATTCTTCTAAATGTTTTTGGAGCTGTAGAATAGGTAGCCTTTGGTCTTCACCAGCAATTTTTTTTTAAATACAGACACAGAGACAATGTAGATTCTGCAGTTGGATGTGACATGTATATAAGGGCTTCATGATGGTATTTGCTAGTGTGGCAAAATTGCCATTTATTTAATCCATTCAGTATAGACTTAAAATGTAACTACCAGGAAAGATTTGTATGTCCATATAACTTAAAAATGAGCAGTGTCCAATAGACAGTACAAACGCAATTAATCCTTGTACTTTTGAAATAGATAGATGGCATATTTTGAAACACTTAACATAGCTTGCTAAAAATAGAAGATGAAGAACTTGCTTAGGACTGCAGGTGAATCTAATTCAATACTTTTACCATTTTCATTAATTATAGCTCTTGAGTTAGGAATGTGACATCTCTCAGGGATTCTAACATATTAACCAAGGATCCTTCACTGTTTTGTCCTGTTGAGACCTGTGCACTGTGTTCTGTATGGTTGCCTCTAGCTTACTTCAAGATCTTATTTTGCTGATCCAAGGACCCATAATTCTGACAGAAATCCTCTTGTCAAAGTAAAGCATATGGACATGAAGGACACGTTTCTTAGCCCCTGGTCTTCTGAGAACATTGTGGCTTTGTAGACAAATGTTTCAGTGTTTAATAGCAGCTCTTCCCATTTTGTGAACAATTCCTTTCACCTCTTCTTTAATTTCTTCATAATCATGGTCAGACTCATCAATGAAAGCTATGCATGAGAAGAAATGACTTATTTAAAACTGTGATCCACAAAGTATACAGCAATAAAAACTATGCATTCCAATAACCTAATCTAGCAGTAGACAACAAATGCAGCAAAACCATAGCAGAGCATTGAATTCTCAGGAGTCAAAACTGTTCTCTCTTTTAACTGTGCCCTAACCTGATATATAAGCTTCTTCAGTGAGAAGCATGTTCCCTGTAGGAGGGAGTTCCACAAATAGACATCATCATGAAAAATTTCCTGGGCTAAACAGCCTGTTGGTGATTTGGAATGGGATGGGGAGAGAATACAGAGTGGGATTTCAGAGAAAGGTTCGCAGAAGCAAGACTTGTTTGGGAGGTGATTATCACTATGAAAGGGAAGACATGCTAAAACTACAGCCTGGGTGGATAAACCAGCTGTAGGAACTTGCTTGCTCATTTAGTGACTTCTTTTAAGTAGCTCTAGATAGAATACATACACTTTCCCAACAGTATTTACAGACTAAGAGGAAGGATGATGATGATGTGCGAGGTCACTCAGAGAGCATCATAACATCAGGAATTTGAAGCCAGGTTTCACTTGGCTGTGCCCTCTGCTCTACCACACAAAATTCCTTGTAGCAGTTTCAAAAGCAAATAATTTGAAGAATCTATGTAAGGATGTACCTGGAAAAATTCTAGCTAGGAGTTTTTCTTCTGTACTATATTTTACAAGTATAAACTAGGATGTTTGTGTTTTTTCTCTGTATCTGTCTTATATTAAATATTAAAACAAAATAACAGCTTTGCTGCTAGTTGTCTTTTTTCATTAAAATTGTATGATGGCTAGTTGCTAATGAAAGCCAATAAAATTTTATGTGCCGTACAGCTAGTAGGAAACATTTCTGTCTCTACTTTACTGGTGCAGTCTCCCAGGAGTTACAGAATCTCCAACCCAGCACAGAATCATAAAGCTGGAAGATACCAAAAGGACCATCCAGCCCAATCCCTGCCTGGCAGCAAAACGCAAAGCACTCCCTGTAGGTGGTCATCTGGTCTCTATTTAAAAACCTCCAGAGGAGGAGATTCCACCACATTCTGAGACAGTATATTCCACTGTCAGATGGGAATCTAGTTTGTTAATCTTAATTTCTGAACCATTTGATTCTACTCTTTGTACTTGCACCAGGTTCCCTTTGTTGGGTAGGAGTGCAATCAGAGGGGTTCGCACGCTGAAATTTGTGCAGCTTAGTCATGCCTACATTTATGTTGTGCCGGAACTTCTGCTTTTACTTATTCAGTCTTTGTTATTTTGCAGTATTTCTCAACAAAATGTGATGTGTTAGGACTATATGAAGCTGCCCAGTGCCTGTATTAGATCAGGCAGGAACTAGCCAAAACCCAGTTAACAGGTCTCTGCCAACATATTTACAGGGAGAAAGGAAGGATATTGACAAGCTGGAACATGTCCACAGGAAGGTGATCAAAATGGTAGAAGGGCTGGAAACCATGCCCTATGAGGAGTGACTTAGGGAACTAGGTATGTGTAGCCTGGAGAAGAGAAGGTTAGGAGGTAACGTGATAGCTATATTTAAGTATTTGAAGGAATGTCATGGAGAATGGATCAAGTCTGTTTTCTGCTGCTCTAGAGACTAGGACATGGAGCAATATCTTCAGGAAAAGAGATTCCAGCTAAACATTAGAAAGAACTTCCTGACAGAGTAGTTTGACAATGGAATGCACTGCCTTGGAGTGTGGTGATGTCTCCTTCAGAGGCTTTTAAACAGAGGCTGAATGGCCATCTGTTGGTAATGTTTGATAGTGTGTTCCTGCATGGTAGGGAGGTGCGCTTGATGGCCCTTGTGGTCTCTTCCAACTCTTTAATTCTATGAAAGATACTCCTTCCCTGGCTATTCAGGAGAAGTGGAGGAGTGATTTTTCATACAGCTCCCACCCCCCCAGCCACTGATCAGTTGTGGAGAGGTACCCAGGGTTGGTCTGGCTCTCTTGCACACCTGGGGAAGAAAAAGCAGTCTTTCACCCCAATGTAAGACTGCTCCTTCTGTCCTGGGTGCTCAAGGACAATAGAAAGGCTCCTAGATGCAGCCCATGGCTGGGAGGATGAACCTGTGCTGGGCAGCCTCATAGCCATTGTGCATCTGGGTATCGCACAATACCCACAATATCAAGAGGTATTTGATACTTCTTTCCACGGTGCCCCCAAAGTAAATCTGCTTGTGTAACCAGGGGTTATTCCAGCACTGGGTCCCATACCCGGAGAAGGACAGAATACACACAAAGTATGTCACCAGCCTTCTAGCCAATTTGTCCATTTAGCTCAGTATTGTCTGCTTTGACTGTCAGCCATTCTGCAAGGTTCCAAGGAGGTCTTCCCACACCACCAACAACTACTTGACTGTTTTGTGCTTGGCTGCAGAATTTGGGGCTTTTGATGTGCAAAGCAGGTATTGTCATATTGCCAAGTGATCCCTCCTCTACTTTTGCTCTTTGTCTTTTAAGGTACAAAGTGGTTATTTTGATGCTTCGAGTATTTGTAATATACCTGCCCTGTAAGGTGTCATACCTGTAGCTTGTTTGCAGGGTTTGGCAGGCTTCTGGGTTCTTTGAGGTCCATATTCAATGATGTACTGGTTTGGATTGAGCACAGGAATGTGCTCTGGATTTCTTTGCTTTGGTCCACGAAATGGATGATTTGCAGAATCTTGAGACGTATTGAACTGCCACTGGTACAGAAAAATAAAACTATGGTGTAGTTTATTCTGAAAACAAATCTTATTTGGATATGCTATTGGCAGCTTATGTCCCCAAAGCAGGGATGAATGGCCATAGACGGTGGGTGGAAGTCTGTTCTGTTTTGATGTGATATTACCAGAAGCCATGATCAATGAATAGGCTGCTGATCAATTCAGAACTGCCAGATCCCTGTCTACAGATCAAGGGAGGATGTACTTGAGGCTTATTGAATCTCTTTTCATTTTTAATAGAACCATGAGAACCACACACCATTCAGGATCATCTAGTGCAAAATATACACAATTGGAACTAAATAATTATGAGCCCAGAAATTTGTTGTGAATATCAGAACAGAATGGAGCTCCACAGCTTCCACATGTAATCCCTTCCTGGCCAACTCACTCTTTCTTCATTTCAGCAGCATAACTAGTGGGACAAGAGCCTGCTTTTGTTGCTGCTGTTATCAAATAATTGGGAATCAAAAATCCTTGATCCACTGCAAATCACTCAGAGACAAACACCTAGACAAGAACCTGACACAGTGCCAAAAGTAGCAATGTCACAAGGTGTACTTGGGAAGTTTCCAAAAGCTAGATCCCTTAGGAGGGCCCACAACCAACCGTGCCACACACACCTAATACCACCAGCACATTCCTCAATGCTGTAGCTCAGGCACTATGGCCTGCTATTTCATTTCTCCCAATACATCTCCAGACCCTTGACCGGAGCAGTGCCAGATCTGCACAGTAGAGAATTGAAACAATGGGTGTCAGTAGTAGCACTTGCTGGTTAGGTTAGCCTGCCACCATCTTTCCCTTAAGGGGAGGGCTCCTCTAGTACTAAAGGGTTCAGCAGGATGTGTGTGCTAAGGGCCTAGCAAAACCTGAGGCTGGACATGGAAGGATGAGCAAATCCAAGATGCTTGCCATCCAAAGATTTTGTAGGGCATAAAATGTAGGCAATTAACTTTGTTTAAAAGCATTTGCAATTTTGATCAGTCAAGAGCACATTTTAAAGATTGCTTTAAAAAAACCCCTATTCTTTTAGTAGGTCCCAAGTGTTGGTCAACAGAGGGTGTTGGACTAGATATACCATCCCTTGACCAATGGCTGTGCTGAAAGGACTTTAATCCATCATCTTCCGGGGAGCTGAGTTTGGCATCTCCTAGATTGCTCAACAGTTACCACCACTGAAATCTCCATTTAAGCTTAGTCAGTAGACCAGGGGCTCTCCTCTGAGTCTTACTGGTGTGGGCAATACATTGTGAGAGGACATGGGAGAGCTTCTTCTTTGCTGTGGCACCCTGGTTATGAAATGTTGTTGCTGTGTGCCTTCAAGTCATTTCCAACTTGTGGCAACCCAAGGTAACTCTATCATGGGGGTCTCTGGGGTTGTGAGTGTGTGATGCGCCCAAGGTCACCCAGTCATGGTTGAGTGAGGGAACTGAACCCTAGTTTCCAGACCATAGTCCAATGCTCAAACTACTACACCGTGCTGGCTTACAGTTATGGAATACCCTCCCCTAAGCAGTCCAATTGATGTGAATGCTGCTGTCATTCCAGCATCAAGTCAAAACACGGCATTTTATTAAACCCTTTGGGGGCCTAACTGGTTTTATTCTGTTGGCACATGTGCTATAATTGGCATTATTTTAAATTATTTTAACAGCTCTTAAATTGTCAATTTCTTGAATAATATTTTTAATTTTTTTTTTATTGTAAGAAAAAAAACATACATAATGTGACAAACATAAAAGTGAAGAGAAAAGTAAAAAAAAAGCTTACATTTCTATTTCTCTCCAAATTTCATTTACGTAGTATTACTTATACAATGTATTATAAATCAAACTGATTGTATATTTTGATTATATATATCTAAATCTCATTCTCATTATACCCATTATTATTAATTATTCTAATAATTAACATTTCAAAAATATACTGTTAATAATTTCATTCTTATTTCTATCCCTTTCAAAATATAATATTCATAATTTCATTCTTATTTCTTTCCTAAACCTCAATTATTCTTTCCTAATTACTCTCATTACCCTACATACCAATATACTACATATATATATATATATATATATATATATGTATATGTATATGTATATACATAGTATATATGTTTCACCTATTCCACCCTAAATTTAACCTATTATTATTACCCCATCCCCAGATGCTATTACATCTAACTATTCCACCTTCCAAAATTATAACTCTTCTTGTGGAGGTGTAACCCCTTCCTCTTTTACTAACACCTTTTCCACAAATATCTTTCCTATTGCATCAAAATTGCTCCCTTTTGTTATTCCTTTTTTGATCTTAATTCCACATGTTAACTTGTCATGAATCGTCATTGTCATCAATTGTCATTAAACTTCTTAAATAATAAATGATTTCAAGTCTTTATTGTAATTTACCCTGAGATCCCTAGATATAGGGTGGGATATAAATATCTTACTCAATCAATCAGCCAGTCAGTCAGTCAGTCAATCAGCTAATCAATCAGCCAATATTCCTGCTTTGTGTTCACATATTTTGCAGATGCTTCACTTTCTCCACCCTCCCCCATTCCCAGTACCTCATACCTTAGAAGTGTCTTCAGCCTTCTTGCCTTGTCTGGTGTTTTGGGGACACTTGTCAAGTGTGGAATCCCTTCGCTTAGGAGGTCTTGGAGGTGGTGCTACACTGCTGGGCAACTGCTTTAACAATTTATAATAAAAGGTCTCAGTCAGCTCTTCTGCAGTGGGTGTGCTGCTGGGAGGTATGGCATTCACTGGCCCTCCGGTGAAGAAGAGAGAAATGTCCAGCCAGTTGGGTGGAATCTCAAAGGTAAGGTTTGGCTCATTAGCCAAGCTGACTGTGAGAAAAGGCTCATTGATCTGGGCCTCCAAGGTAAGAACAGAGAAGGTGCTTAGAGGGTCAAGAGCATCATCACTGGCAACCACCTTCACCTGGCAAGGCAGGTGGAGGTGTTCTACTGCCTCAGCTAGTGTATATTTCCTGCTGTCACGGACATTCTCCACAAAGCCAGCTTCCAAGAACAGAGGTACCTGGATTTGTTCCCTGTCCTCATCTCCGTTGTCTCTGTAGCACACTAACATATCCATCGCTGAAGGACTGCTGGC
This sequence comes from Ctenosaura bakeri, assembly GCA_948474755.1. Lineage (NCBI taxonomy): Eukaryota > Metazoa > Chordata > Lepidosauria > Squamata > Iguanidae > Ctenosaura > Ctenosaura bakeri. The sequence goes on from CAOLHI010003810.1 coordinate 140,117, forward strand.
CCTGGCAAGGCTCTGCAACTCTAGCTGATCCCCTACACTGAACAAGGGAAAATCATCATCATTGCTTTCGTAGTCCTTGGTGACTACTACTTGCAGTTTCTTAGTGGTGCCTAAAGCAAGGGCCAGCTCTGAAGTAGAGGAGAATTTGCGTGGACATCGACGGAAACGGCCATTATAGCTGCTAGAGATGAGGAAGTAGCCGGTATGGGCCTTGCTCTTCCGGGAACTGGCCAGGATCTTCCATGATGACGTTTGGTTATGAATGTGAATCCTACTGCCCTTATGTAGGTGGGAAATCCAGTCACTTTGGAAGACAGGCCGACACTCTGGAGCCCCAAGGATCTCAGCCTCCACTGGCAATACTTTGTCCATCTTCAGGACTTCGCTCAACATCAGTGGTATGATGAAGTGGATGTGCTGTGACTCTTCTGTGATATCAACCACCTCAATATCCAGCATCGAGTCAATCTTCACAACGTCATTTCTAACTAGAAGAGAAAGCACTGAATTGTCAAGGAGAGTCTAAGGCAAGGCTGGCCCACCCATTAGGTAAAAGGAGGCAGGCACCTCTACTAGCTTGGCAGCACATTCATGTAAAGTTACATTTTTCCTGCTAGAGGTGGGAAGAAGTTCTTGAGGTATTTCCTGACTGAGATCCTACTAGGACAGAGCTTTCTAAACTTTTCATGTTGGTGACAGACTTTTTAGACATGCACCATCTTGCAACACAGTAGTTCAGTTTTACCAGCAAATTGGAGGTTAAACTAACCCCTTATAAGAGATACAGACACATAAATTGTAATAACAAAATGTATGGGAACACAACATATCTCATGAAAGCCTTTCATATATGATTTATAAGTAATAACATACATTTCCAAGATTGTAGATGACACACCTACACACTTCAGGCAACACTCTAACGTGTCATGGCACACCATTTGGAAAGCCCTGTACTAGGAGAATGTAAGTGTCCTGCGTCATAATTAAAAGAGGTGGGGTAAGCTAAGCTTCTCCAGAGGAAAGGAACAGCTTCCAGCACCAGTATAAGGCTGTTCTTTTACCTTCAGTGCTCAAGAGCAGCTGAAACAAACCCGGGCACACTCCCACACGTGACCGATGGCCAGGAAGAAACCTGTATGTGGCAGCTGTCAGGCTGTTGCTGCACACTGGGATGAGGGCTCACAAAAGTAGGTACTGAATACCTTTTTCTGTAATGTCTGAGAAAGTATACGTGTGGATGTAACTTGGCTGGTTTGCAGTAGTGTGCTTTTTAACTGTAGGAGGGGTGGATAAGCAATATATGTTGCGTTGGCCTCAGCTCAAGAAGAATGTGAACCTTGTTGTTGTTTCATGCCTTCAAGTCATTTCCAAATATGGCAACCCTAAGGAAAAACTACCATGGGGCTTTCTGGGGGCTTAGAATGTGTGGTGTGCCCAAGGTCACCGCACGGGTTTCCATGATTGACTGGAGAATTGTCTCCAGGGTTGTTCAAACCACTACACCACTCTGGGTCTCCAAACATCTGGAGGGCCATGCAATTCCCAACCCCTACACTTCTGAGGATGGGGAAGCTCTCCCTGGAAGGGCAGCCTCAATCCTGCCCTCTCCAGCACCTGATCTTGTTCATTTTATATACTTACAATGCATTATTGCTTCAACTTTATACACAGGATGCAGCTCAAACTCGCTGCTGCCAATCTCAGCACACTTCAGTCTCTTTCGCCGTAGCGCTGTTGACTGCAAGACCTCTTGGAGTGTGTAGAGTTTTTGCTGATGGTTGTCAGAGAATTTGACCTTGGAGGTAGAGGGTGATGGGGGAAAGAATTTCTTTTGCTTTCCACCTGGAGGCGCTTGACTGGGCTGAAAAAGACCTGAAGGACAGGGTTTGCAAGAGCAGAGAGTTCTTACTTGAATTTTATTTTTAGAACCTACATACAGATTTCAACACTAGTGCTTTCAAAGTGATTTGCAGAGAAAAACACTGGCGTACAGAAAGCAAACTGTCAGAAAACTTTATACAGTTTATTTATTTATGAAAATATTTGTTTCCCACTCTGACTCCAAGATCAGAGTGCAGTGTACATGTTAAAGATATCTATGGGATTTATCAACTCTCAATCCATGATGCACGGTGAATAAAAAGATTAAATAGCTAAAGAAAAACCAATTTACACATTCCAAGTTTCTCTTTTAAAATAGCTCCAAAATCAGGAAAACTGTTTAAAAAAACAAACAGCTCAATTTAAAATAAAAACAATTTAAATAAACTAAAACATATTAAATGAACTGCGAAGTTAAAAATGGTTAAGAAGGTTAAAAACAATGCAAAACTGCTTGCATAAATATTTGTATTGGATCAGTTAGTTCTCAGGGGCTTTAATGAAGACTCGCCTTTTTGCTGGTGCTTAAGCATTTAGGTGTTGGGTAAACAAGGCAGCCCTGGTGTCAACCAATTTTCAAAGAAGAGGGCCTAGAACAGAACTTTCCAAACTGCGTGTGATGATACATTAGTGTGTCGGCTGCAGTGTGTTGCATGTATGTAACAGGTGGAGGGACTGCCTCTCCTGCCACTGCCACTGGGGCTGAGGAAGACCCCAGAGAGAGCAGTGGCCGTAGGGGCCCAGGCTCAGGTGGAAGGGTTGCCTCTATTTACTGAATTACTCACTGAATTACTGTGTTGTGAAATGATGCACATCTAAACATTGTGTCATTAACATGAAAAGTTTTGAAAACTCTGGTCCAGAAAGTCCCACAAACAACATACATTAGTCCAAAATATGCTGTTAGGAACAAGATTAGTATTTGCAAAATATTGGGGGAGAAAGAAGTTACCAAGAGTGGATGAGTGATTAAGTAGACTGATGGGAATTGTTGAAATGGATAATCTTATAGGCTAAAAGGCATGGAAATGGTTAATTGGTTTTTTAAAGAAGAATGAAGGTGATCTGGTGATAATGGGTTTTTAAATTTAAATTTTTAAATTTTATACCATTACATGAGAAATGTAGAACTAGAATTAAAAGATGTTGCTCTAGGTTATTTTTTGCTTTTTATATGGATAATTATAAGTAAACAATTAAGTAAGTAGATAGTTACAATGATAAGTGACTAGTAACAATTAATAACTGCAGTATAAAAGTAAATATTTAATATTTAGGTGTAACTGTTCATGCAATATGGACTGTTTGCAATCTGAGTGGGAACCAATTTTTTTAGTTATTTTGAGTTACGTTATGTATTGTTAGTGTTGTTAGTTTTTGTTTTGATTATGTGTAGATTATATGTGTTGTTAGTTGCAAGAATGTATCTTTTTTTGTCATCTTGTATGTTTGTGTTTAATAAACTAAAAGACTTTGAAAAAAGTTTCAAAAAGGAGGGCATTCTACCACTGAGGTGCCACAACTGAGAAGGTCCTCTCCCTGTCCTCACACAGCAAATTGATCGGCTGGCAGAACAGAGAGAGGAGGGTCCTTCCAAGAGGCCTCAATTCTTGGGCAGGCATAGGAAGCCCCCACCTTTTGACACCCTGTTATCTGAGGACTCACTCTTTTGACACTTTCAAATTAAGGAGAAATTCCATTAATCTGAGAAGGCTTTTACTCTTTCATCAGTTCTTCTTCCCTATGGAGGCTTGCATGGAACTGCTTGGGTGTGTGTGCTGCTTGCAGAGCAAGCTGAGGGAAGGAAAAGGCATTAAGCCATCTGAGAGACTTTGCACATGCAGTTAGTAACAAGTGAGTTTCTGTGAATCCTTCATGCTTCCTACAGTACAGGATATGGGTTCTGCTTTTCAACCAATTCCATTTTCTGACAGTGCTCTCATCCCTAACCTGTCAGATAAGTACTGAGGTCCCAGACCATTGAGGATTTTAGATATCATCACAAGCATCTTGAATTCAAGATTGGAATCATTACTTTGGGGGGGTGTAATTACCAGAATTACACTTGGCCCTCCACATTTGTGGGTTTCACTTTCACAGATTTAATTAGTTTGGATTTTCTTCGACCCCTGTCACCCCCGCTCCACCTCAAGCTCTTCTTTTCTGGAGGAATCTTCTCTCTTAGCAGCTCTGATCAGGCTGCATAGTCCTTTCAACCACCAGATGCCTGGCCAGTTAAACACCACAAAACTTCTCCTGATGCCCCTCACCACATCCAAGAAAGGAGATGGGCAAGAGAGAGGAAGTATACGGCCACAATGACAACTCACCCACCCCTTTCCCTTTCCTTTCCCTGACCTGGTTTGGACCCTGGGTGCCTGTTTCCTCACCATGCCTCAGTCCCCTTCCCACAGAGACACACACACATTTTGATAACTGCAATTTTCCCACTTTTGCAAGGGACCTGCACCCCTAACCCTAGCAAATGTGGAGGGCCAGTTGTACAGAGCTTGGAATAACTACTTTTTTTTGGACTAGATTTACCAAAATCTCTGAAGCACCCTGGCCATTTTGACTGATAGATTTTGGAACCTGTAGTCCAAAAAAGTATTTTTTCCCCCCATGTTCTGAGAAGCATCAAAATATCAGGTAAAGAATATCATTCAATAGCACAGATAAAACCCTTTTAAGTCTAGAGAAAATCATAAAGCTCTTTCAGTTCTGTTGAACTGATGCTGGTGCCCAATTCTGTTCCCTATAAAAGAACAATATAATCATACCCAATGTGGAGGCAGGCCAGAATCGGTGACTGCCTCTTGATAGAGACTGAGGCCTTAATGTCTTGAGAAACAGAGGCTTAACATAAGCCACTTAGAGCAGCAATGCACTTCTCATCCTGTTGCCTTTCAGGTATTTTGGATGTCAGCATCCAGAAGCCCTGATCATTTAGCCATGCTGGCTGGGGGATTCTGCCAGGAGAATTCCAAAACATCTAGAGGCTGAGAACTGCTGATATAGAGAGAACAATGGATGAATTTGGGGGCTCTAAATGAGCTCTTTAAATTGGGAGCTCTTAATTGTTAGCTTCAACATTATTTTGCACACAAACAGAAAATGACTTTAGGACAAGTCGATCTAGCCTAATGTTTTCTACTTTGACTGGCTGTAACTTTCCAGCTTTTTTTAGGCACAGGAAAATCTTTCCCATCACCTGCTGCCAAAGGCTGCCCACACCTGTGCTACCTAATCCTTTGAGTTGGAGGTGCCAGTTCAATGGACCTGAATCGCTTTAATGTATAAAGGACATTCCTGTTTCATGGTGGGCTTTTTTTATTCTGCAAAAATGTCCATATACTTGAAATGTGTAATATGTTGTGGAGCAGCTCTGATTTCTGACTAAGTGCACAGGGCCCTAAACATGATCCAGGGCACACATGAGTGACTAGTGTGGGGGTTATCTGTTCTCTCCTATAACAAACAGTGAGCACAAAAGTCTCAAAACTGCCTCTGGGAGTCTGGGAATTCTAGTACAACACAGAGACCTTGTGTATTTATTTTGAAATAATAAAAAAGAAAGTTAGGGCTCAGCTTTAACACTCTCTTTATCCTAGCCCTGAGCCAAGACCCAATACTGCAGGGGATTATTACACATGGGATATATAAATACCTTTAAAATTTAGTGGGAGCTCAAAAGTGTGTCCATCTTCCACATTTCTGCAGTCAACTCTCTGAAGCTGAACATCCACAATTTTCATCAGATCTCCTGTTGATAAACAGCATTCGCTGCCTGAGACTTCATAAACAGATCCTACAGGGGAAAAAACAAGAGTCTCATTGTTGTCTCAGGGAAAAGACAAGAAGTTAATTAAATGAATAAAAATTAGATACAATTTCTATTTTTTTAAACATACTATTGCTGTCATGTGCCTTCAAGTTGTCTCCAACTTATGGCAACCCTAAGATAAACCTTTCATGGGGTTTTCTGAGGCTCAGTGTGTGTGACATGCCCAAGATCATCCAGTGGGTTGTCCTGTTGTTAGTTTTCCTTTTTATAAGAAGCTCCCACCTTTTGATGCCCCGTTATCTGACAACTTGCTCTTTAGACACTTCCAAATTGAGAAGAAGTTCCATTAATTTGACTTTGGGTTTTCTCTTTCGTCAGTTTTTCTCGCCTGTGGAGGCTTGATTGTGACCACTCCACACCTGCGCAGTCCAAAGTCTTGCTTAGGGAAAGAGTGGATTCTCTGGTTGAACTAATGGAGGTCGTCTGTATTGCAAGCATTGAAACAGTGAGCTTCTGTCTATTCTACTTGCTTACTGAGGCTCTCTTGAGATTGTGCACACACTGCTTGCAACCCAAGCTGAGGAGGGAAAAGGCACCAAGAGAGACTTTACAAGGACCATGCTTGCAGTTGATCAGTCCCAAGCGAGCCTCTGTAAGCCCTTCATGGTCCCTACAATAGAGGAATTCTGCTCTTCAACCATTTCTGTTTGGTCCCTAACCTCTCAGATAAGTGGGCAAAGCCTGTAGATCAAATAATAAAACTTGTTCAAAATGCAATCAAGATGCTGGTGTGTTAAATTTATACTTTCACTAGAAGAGCACACTCATTTTTAAGTCACACTGTGGTCATGAAGTACTGTCTGCTGGTAAGAGTGTATTATGTGCCTGCAGCCTTACAGCACATTCCTCTGCTTGGCCACTCAGAAGCGAGCCCCATTAATTTATCCTCCAACATTTCACAGATGAAAATTGGGACACATGTGGCCAAGTGAGATCCGACTGCAGTCAAGGAAGGACACACTAGCTAGGAGAGGCTGAAGCAGTCTCCTTTTGCCTGAGCCTATTGGGAAGGACAAGATTCCAGCCCCTCCTCTCCTCTCCCCCATTCATTTAATTCAGTGCAAACTACTTTTGCACCTTGAACTCAGTTTGCTGCAGCTGAAATAAGCTGAGGACAAATAGGAAAGTGTTTTAAAAGCAGCTGAAAAAGTGGGATGACAAAGAATTAATCGGGACTACCCTTTCCAAACTGAGACAGGGTACATTAAATGTAGTGCATTAACTGCAGTGAAACATACACCCAAGTAGTGCTTTCAGCCTAAGAGTGTAATTTCCTCTTCTTCACCAGTGTGTAAGCAACCTCCCTAACAAGTTAATTTTAATTACCTCTGAAACAGATAAAACCCCTGCGTGGAAAAGGCAGCTGCAAAAAGGAAACATTTTGCATTTCTATTACCTCTGTCATGTTTCCAGAGCGGAACTGAGACAAAACAAAATTATGCAATATAGGAGAAGCAGCAGATGTGAAACAGAAAGCAGTCATACTGCTGGGTAAAACTATACCCCTGTGGGTAGTGCAAATGCTTATTAAGCTGTAAATGAACAGGCTTTAGGGTCAGATTAATTAGCAGGGTTTAGGCAACAGAGGAAGACTCCATGGGGAATGTGATATAAATAAATTCTGGGCTGTTTCTTTACTAAAGGAGGGGAAGTGTGCCATACTTGAGACCCTAACAGTCATATGATATGGGGGAGGCAATTAGGTCAGGGAGCAGGAGGTGCATGAGGCCAATGAGTCTTACACTCTTTTGTATTACTGTACAGTCAGCCTGCCACATTTGTTAGGGTTATGGATACAGAACCCCCACAAAAATGGAAACAAATTCAATTATCAAAATATGTGTGGATGTCAGGGGTCCTCCATACTTTATTGCTTTAGTATGGCAGTAGCCTGAGGGAATAGTGATAGTAGAATGTTAGGTTATTCCCAGGTGCCGAACATTCCTTCCGGCTGGAATTTCACAGGAACCGTTTGGCCAGATAGTAGTCATTTTGATTGGGGTCGTTTGTCCTTTTTACAACTATCTCAGGAGAAACTGTCTGTTTAAGTGTAGAGTGTGGGAAACAAATCCCATTCTTGAGCTTTGACGTCTGTAAGACAGCATCCCTTACTATGTTTCAATAAATCTTCTATCAAGTTTATTGATTACGTGTGAGCGTGAATCTGTTCCTGACAGAAAGCTCGAGAATCTTCCAAAAATGCACCAAGCGATGGACCAGTCAATTACTGAAGAAGAGCGAGCATCTGCAGAATCTGATGGAGCTGCAGAGACCGAAGTGCCCATGGATATCAAGGCAAAATTACGCCTGACCGAGGCTATGGAAACCCCCACAAGCGGCCAAACTTGGGTCTGGGGAGAGAAGCCACGTATGTCGCTGAGACAACGCAGAAGGGCTGCTAGATGGGACACTTCAGCAAAAGACCTGTCCCTTCTGGAGGAGATAACCCACATGGAAACAGAACTGGAGAAAAAAAATGAGGAGATACTGGAACTCAGGACCATGCTACACGAGATGCGCATCCGTCCCTCGCAGGCAGGGAGAACACCAGGACAAGAACCACGAGCTGCCGTCCCAGTGGCAGGCGCCGCTGGTCCGCCCCAGCAACCAACCGAGCAAGCACCAGCACCACCGTTACTCAGAAATGTTGGAGACCTGAAAGCGTCCTTCAACGGGAAGGGGGAGAAACTCTCTTTTTTTATGACTATGGCAAATAATTTCATGATTGATCACGGCCATCTGTTTCGGGATGATGCGGCCCGAATTAGATACCTCAGCCAGAGGTTGAAAGGACTGGTAGCTGACTGGGTAGAGAACCTATATGACACCCGCGCCCCCGAAACTGAAAATCTGCAGCTCTTCATGAACCACCTGCGTGAACACTTTGAAGACCCTCATCTACTGGAAAAAAACAAATATCAACTAAAACGAATGAAACAAGGCAGGAATGATGTGGGAACATATTCCCGTGAATTCAGAAACCTGGCCACCAAAGTCCCATGGAATGATGAAATCCTTATTGAATTATACAAAGATGGCCTAAATCCTGATATTCTACACGGGCGCCTAATGCAGGCCAATCCACAGACCCTGCTAGGCTGGGTCAGACTAGCTACTGAAGTGGAAGGCATAACCCAGACTGTTCAGCTGACCCGACAACGACAAGACATGCCAAAAAGACAACCTCGCCGTTCCACCTTCTTCAATGCTGAGGAACGGAACAAACGCCTCCGTCTGGGCATGTGCTTCAACTGTGGCAAAACGAGTCACCTCGCCAATACCTGCCTCGAAAACCAAGCTCCAGCTGGGACTAAGGGAGATCGAGCAGACACCAGGAATAAAGAACCCCCACGTAAGACTGTGGCTGCCAAGCAACCGCCTAAACGCACTTCAAAGGACCCTGCAGCAGCGACAGGAGACTCCGCTCCCGACGGTGAAACTACCTCTTCGTCCTCATCTGACACAGACGGAGATTCTGAAAACGACTGCGATGACTGGAAGGCAGCGGGAACAGCTGTAAGTACTCCTAAAATTCCCCATTTCTTCACCACGGTTACGCTTACTGGCAGAGATGGGACTTTGCATGTACATAGGGCACTAATTGACTCTGGCTGCTCCAGAAACTTGTTGCACCCCAAATTGGCCAAGGATCTAAAAATTCTTTATGAGCCCCTGAAACGCCCCATCAAATTAACTCAAATGGATGGGACCTCAATGACTGGAGGAGTAATTGGTAAAATTTCAAAGCCCATCTCATTCCAAATGGGCAAAAACAATTACAGCATGCGCTTTCTGGTTCCCAAGGTGGTGCAGTTCAAATTGGTCTTGGGAATCGATTGGCTTCGTAAATATAACCCCCAAATAAACTGGACTGCTGGCACTCTTTCCTCTTCAGATTCAAACTTTTCTATTTCTCATGAAGAATTGCAACAAATACCTTCACACTACCGAGACTTACAAAAGACTTTCCATGAGAGGGAGGCTGACAAATTGCCCCCCCACACAGAATTTGACTGTAAACTGGAATTGGTTGACAGGGCCACACTGCCTAAACCAAAAATTTAACCCATGAGCCAACAAGAACTCCTTGCTCTCAAGAAGTTCCTAAATAAAAACTTGGCTCGTGGCTTTATCAAGCCTTCTACAGCCCCCACGGCGAGTCCTGTATTCTTCCGAAAGAGAAAAGATCCCAGTGCTGATCCTAGGCTGATAGTTAACTACTCTGCTATTAACCGAGTTATCTCTTCCAACTGTTATCCTGTCCCCCTGATACGGACCCTTTTGGACCATCTTGTCCAAGGAAAATATTTCACCAAACTTGATCTTAAAGAGGCTTTTCATAGAATTAGAATGGACCCGGACTCTGAGTGGCTTACCACCTTCGCAACTCCGCTCGGTAACTTTAAATGGACTGTTCTTCCTTTTGGCTTACAATCTGGACCATCTGTGTTTCAAATGTTTCTGAACACCATTTTTCATGACTTATTGTATCAGGGGGTTCTGATTTATTTGGACGACATTTTAATTTATGCAGATTCCGTGGAATCTCATGTCTCATTGGTCCGTGAAGTGCTTCAATGTCTGATAGATAATAACCTCGTGGTTAATCTATCTAAATGCCAATTTGACACTCAGACTTTTGATTACGTGGGCTACAGAATTCAAAATTGCTCCCTAAAAATGGACCCTTCAAAAATTAACTCCATTTTGCAATGGCCCATTCCCAAAACATTGAAGCAACTACAGCAATTTCTTGGCTTTGCAAACTTCTACCGGAACTTTATCGAGGACTTTGCCACCATAACGCTTCCGCTCACTAACCTTTTACGGAAACCTAAAGGCTCAGCTGCAAGGAAGCCGCATAGACTTTCTTGGTCCCCTGAATGTCAATCAGCTTTTGAACAATTGAAATCTAAATTTACTTTGAGCCTTTACGCCTTTTCCCTGACAGTACGAAGCAATTCATTGTGCAAACAGATGCTTCGGATTTTGCTATGGCAGCCGTTCTTTTACAACATGACTCCGCAGGAGCACTCAAGCCTTGTGCTTTCATTTCAAAGAAGTTTTCTCCTCAACAATCTAATTGGCCTATTTGGGAGAAAGAAGCCAAGGCTATTCATTTTGCGCTATCCTCTTGGCGTCATCTGCTTGAAGGGGCCCGACTCCCCTTTGAGGTTTGGACTGATCACAGGAATTTACAAGCCTTGCAGTCTGCTAAGAAACTCTCCCCTAAACAGGTGAGATGGGCTGAGTTTTTCCTGACAGTGTGTCTGTGGGAAGGGGGATGAAGCCTGGTGGGCAGAAAGTGCACCAGGGTCTAAACCAGACGAAGGAAAGGAAAGCGAAAGAGGGTGGATTGGCATGGAGGCCTTATACTTCCTCTCTCACACCCTACTCCTTCCTGTTAGGTAAGTTGAGGAAGCCTGTAGAGTGATCCCTCTACCTTTGTGGGTTTGATTATTTGCAAGTTTCTCCAGCCCCTGCCCACTCATCTCAATCGCTTCTTTTCTAAGGGAACCTTCCCTCTCAGCAGCTCAGATCAGGCCACGTAGCTCTACAAAAACCCACCTTTGCTGGTCCTCCTCCTCCTCCTCCTCTCCCCTATCCTCCTCCACTAGCTGTTTCCTGACCAGCTAAGGATGGATTGCAGCCAGATCTCTTAGCACCACAAATCCTCTCCTGATGCACCTCATGAAGGCGATGGGGAAGAGAGAGAGGAAGTATAGGGCCACCATGCCAACCTTTCCCTCTCCTTTCCCTGACCTAGTTTGGGCCCTGAGTGCCTTTTCACCCCACCATGCCTCGGCCTCTTCCCACAGGCATGTGCACACACATTTGTATGTTTGCAATTTTTCCACATTTGCAGGAGTCCTGTGCCCCTAACCCTGCTGGATGTGGAAGGCTGACTGTATTTCTGTTGGGGTCAGCCCAAGACACCTTCTTGTCTCAGTCAGAGCAGCAAGCAACTGTTCCTTAAATCAGTGGTATAGTGTCCCCCTATCAAAATATCACTGACCGGGGGAATAGCCACAGGATCCCCTACTTTAGATATTCTGGATAACTTTGGCATCAGACCTCCTGGTATGAAAATGCTGCTCCTCAATGCCAGGTTGGTAAAGTAAAAAAACACATTTGATCCAGGATTTGATCCTGGATGAGCATGCGAAACTGGCTTATACTGTAGAGACCTGGCTGGATGAAAGTGGGGTGGGACAGGGTGGGGTGGGGTAATCTCTTTCAACTCTGTAACCCATATTGTTTTAGTTCTGTTTAATTTATTGTAAGCTGCTTTGAAGTAGGAGAAAAGTGAGATATTAAGTAAGTAAATGTATAGCACATGAGGCATAAAATCTCACACACCCCTTTCTTCATCGTTGGTAATAAATACAAAATAACAACAAATGAAATAACTAACCATCTGTCAGCCCTGTGTGACCAACCCTGCTGCCAGAGGCAGCTGCCTCACTCTGCCTAATAGCCAAGCTGGCCTTAACTTTTGTGCCTAGGAGCTGAAGGAACAGAGGCGCTCTAATAGCTTTCTATTCTTTCTAGTATGGCTACTGGAAAACCCACATTCAGTTTCATATCTGATCCTACACTGCATACAGAACCAGGTGTGGAAGACAGAGGTTCAGCATGTATAGAGACAGGGGGACTGGGGCAAGGAAGGGAAGAGAGAGGGAGAAGCCATTGCATGCTCTTCAGGCCATAAAATCCAAGGTGAATCCTAAGCTTCTAGGTTTCTTTTGTAATAGTAGGCTGCCTCCCATGCTCCTTCAAGCCTTCCTGATATTTTCTTTCTCA